>VZSV01000467.1:109861-125305 GCA_013398735.1 Nothocercus julius | reverse complement strand
AAATAAGTCTAGCAGTGCAAGGGATTCTTGTGGTGGAAATTTCCCATGAGTGCTATGACCAGAAGAAATGTTTAATCCTTTAGATTTTTGTATGTTATCTCCAATGTTATGTTATCTCCAAAGAAATTTAGCTTTAAAGCATACATGTTTGAGTATAATGCCTTAATAACCCTCTTTCAATCTGTCTTTTTTTTTTAGTTTTATTTCTTAATACATAATTTTCTGTACTAAACTTCCCTGCAAGTAGACTACATAGAGAATGAGGTTAGTGGTTATTTTTCTGATGGCAGGATGCTGAAAACAGGAAACATAATACTAGAATCTTTATCAAACTAGACAAATATTAAAATCTGTGGTAGCCTAAGTATCAAAAGAGGAAAATTTTCCAATGTTGTTCAATAAAGAGGTCTTGCTTTGTTTTTTAAATTAAAAAAAAAAAAAAAGACCTTTCTTCTTGGTATTATGGTCATGCACAAAGCCCCAGTAGTCAGTGGATCTTGGTTTTATTTGATCTCTTCTTTGCTATTACCAGATTTTTTCAGAGATTACCTGATACTATCCTTCTTTGGATCCATGTATTTAGTTGGAACCTAAATGGATTTAGTCTGCTATGAATTAAATATGATTATTCTATCCAAAATCTCATTAACATTTTAGATTGAGGGAGACTAGAGAGAACATATATAGTTTTTTAATTTTGTATCTCTCTTTTAGCTCTTAGTTAGTCTTCTGACAGGGCTCTTTCCTTATCAATTACTTCAAAGAACTGCTGGAACATGATGAAGTACCATAACAGTGCTAAGGTTAAAGAAACAAGAATATAATTGGAATATTTATAAAGAAGAGTGCTATGAATAAATATATTTCTCCCTAAAAGCAAAATTTTAAATGCACACTCCTTCCAGAAAACAGTAGTAAAGAGAAACAATTATTATACTTAAATGTAATAATTTAATATATAGTCACAAGCAAAAGTTTACCTGCATCTTATTCAGAGTCCTCTACACCTTTTTTTTTAGAGGTTTAAGCAAGTATTGCAACTCTACTATTGAAACAGTAGACGTATAGCTCACATTACCATTTGCCAACTCTCCTATGAGACTTCACCAAGCAGAAGGTTGGGGAGGCTAGTTTTTAAAATCACCGTAACTAGATTTGGCTTAGCTTATACTTCAGAGACTTTATTGCTACTGAAATCATCAACAAGAATAAACTGCCCAAATTGAAGGTCAAAAGGAAATTTCTGTCCATGTCAGATTAACAGAGACCTCAGGAGTTTTCTGCTCACGTGGTAGCATGACTTGTGGCTCCTTTTGCCTTTACATTGGCACCCAGTAAAGTCTCCTTTGTTGCACAAACCTTGGACAATAATGATGCCTGTAAACTCTCTTGTTGTTTTCCAGTAGCATATTGTAATTGCTAGTCTTTATACTAAAGGTCTTGAGTTTGCCACACATTTCTGGTAATCAGGACATGACTCCTGCAGGAAGGAGACTTTAGGGCTGCTGCTATGGGGAGGCATGAGGGCATGAGGGAAGAAACTGTAATGTGCATAAATACTTACTGGATGAGTTAGATCTTTGTGTTGAAGACTCTTTCAAAACCTCTGGCCTTAGGCTCTGAAATCAGTTTTCATTTTGGTTATAAGCAATTCTGTCAGAAAAACAAAGCAAAGTTAAGAAAGTAAAGTTTTCATAGAATCATAGAATCATAGAATGCTTAAGGTTGGAAGGGACCTCTAGAGATCATCTAGTCCAAATCTATGAGGATTTTCTTCTTTATTCCCCTGTAGGACTTCCTGTTGAATTGTTCAAGCTTTTGTCCTCTAACAAAGGAAAATAATGAATTTGCCACTCTTCGGATTATTCAGTCTTGAGAATCTCTTTCCAACAACTTGATTTTGGGTATGATGCAGTGATCATGACTGAAATTATCCAGTTTACATAAAAAAAAATTATTCTAACCTTGCAATTTAAGACCATACAATGTAATGGAGCCCATATTGTGTCTACTAAAACATTTATTTCCTTTTCCTCTCTATTTAAGTGCTCACATTTCAAAAGGAAGTACTTTAAAGATGAGATCAAACTGATTTTTTTTTTTTTTTTTTAGGGGGAAAGACAACTGGATAGAGTTTTACAGAATAGAAATATCTCTGGTTAAGTCATCTTTCTGTAATCCCATTTAATAACTACTCTCCACTCTACAGTTTCACTCTGCAAAATCACCTCTACTCTTTCTAAATAGGGAAGAGAGAGCAGATCCTTTTCATACTCCTTTGTTTTCACCTAACCTAAAATTTATTAATCTTATAGCAAAATGAAAAATTAAGTGTAACAGTTTTATAGCTTTACATTTTCTATTAATTGGCTCATATCATATATTATCCCCTATCTTGTTTTATAACATTGCCAGGGAGATACCCTAAAGTGAATTAATGTGAATAAGGGAGGACCAAACAGTATTGCTCCCAAAAGGGTCAGATTTATCATGAACAGCAACAAGGTCTACTCAGAATAGCAATAATTAAGGGCACAGTTTATACCATAGACTGTTACTAAAAAACAAAAAAATTATTCTGTCCTGGTTGCAACTGAAATGAATTATGTTATTAAAAGATTCATGGGCTGAATTCATCTATCAGTCAGATGGATCAATAACATGAATCTTTTCTATGCTATATAGCTGCTTTTGGTAATATGAATGGCCAAGGTACTAAGAGAACACATGGTATTAAGAGATCTGAAACAAATTTTAGTAGTAATTTTGTAAAAATCAATCCAATGAAGCCAGACAATACAGGAAAACCTTCCTTCTGCTCTCATGTTAACATTTTTTAACAAAGAAATATATTAAAAACATAAAAGCGTATTGACTGGCCAGATAAAGTTATTAGTCTTATCTACAAACTAAATTTGTTCTTTTATGTATTTGTTTGTGGACCAGAGTATGTATTCTATTTTATAACAGTAATTATAACTGGTATGTCAGCTTTTCTTCTTGTATTCTATAGTTACACATAAGCACAGTTCCGTCCCTGTACTGTAACTAAATCTTATGAGGAAAAACTAAACACACATGGAATGAGTGAAATAAATAAACAAACAAGCACAAATCAGGAGTTATCAAAAGAATATATATTATCTGTTCTGAAATAAAAACCTACTTCTAATTAAAGAGTGGTAAAAGGAACAAGATCACAGAACATTGGCTATTGAAAGTTTTTTTGCTTTTTTTTTCTGAAATAGCTGAATTTATCTATCACACTGTCCTACATAGGTGATCAAAATGACCTATCAGAGGTTATATTACTGAAATTGTTGTTGGGTTTCTAAGATAAACAAATAAAGTACTTGAAAAACTTGTTATCTGCAGCTCTAGATTTTAAAAAGCTTAAACTAAAGACTACCATAAATAAGTTTATTATTTTTCTTTAACAGATACAAATGACTCACACTTAAAAATGTTAAGAGGACTGCATGAGACACTTACTGAATTATTAGCACTGATTCAAATGCATTGAGAAATGCATATTTCTAGAGGGCTGGAAGCTGGTGCCAAAGTCTAAGGGCAGTAAAGGAGATAATTGGCTAATTATGATCAATTTGAGATAATGTCAGTGAAAAGTAATGGAATGGTCTCAAAGCAAATTTAAGCAAAAATAGTATAATTAAGGTAGCTCAATGTGGATGGATGCAAAACTGATAGCATGTAACTCAATTAACAGTATATTTTATGATGACTTATTTATTAGAAATGATTGTTAGTCGTGTATACATGGACTTCTGCATAGTTGTTTGACTTAGTGTTGTGTGTGTCTGCACGTGCTTGTGTGTGTCGTGGAGTCTGGGAGGTTTTGTGTAGGTGTTTTCGTTGTTTGCTCGTTTTAGTGGCTCGCTAAAGTCACTGGAACACTGCGTTAGGATGCTGGCCTGCATCAGGAGGAGTGTTGCCAGCAGGTCGAGGGAGAGGATCCTGCCCCTCTCCTCAGCCCAGGTGAGGCCTCACCTGGAGTACTGGGTACAATTCTGGGCTCCCCAATACAAGAGGGACGTGGAACTTCTAGAGAGGGTCCAGCATAGAGTGACAAAGATGATTAAGGGACCTGCCTGAGGGCAGAATGTAAAGAGGATGGTGCCAAACTCTTCTCAGTGGTGGCCAGCGACAGGAAAGGGCTAATGGGTACAAACTGAAACACAGAAAGTTCCATCTCGGTGATATAGTATGGCTCAATAGATTGATCGAGAAACATGAAAAATGCAAAGTTAGTACAGAACATACTGAGTGCTTGTCTAAATCAGAGGTCCCAAAATGTAATTGTAAATGGACTATTTTCCAGCAGGTGCAGCTCCAGAGAGTCCTTCGAACACAGGTCTTCGAAGGAAACCTGAAAACATTGCTGCTTTATTTTCCAGATTTTAGAAAATCTGGGGAGTCTTTTTAAAATAAAGCAGACAAGTCCACAATACAAAGCAAGCTGAGTTAATTTGGACAATTCAGCCATTCGTATGTCATGAGTTCTGAAATCAAGACAATAGGTTACATTTACAGAAGTGTTGATAAAGACTAAAAAGGTATCTACGTGCTTAATTCCCTTGGTCAGTACCCATTAATACATGAGCACTGATGTTTTGCTCACTTTGAAACATTTTGGTTTTCTTTTTAGTTTGGCTATGGTGAGTGCTGGTAGCCATGAATTCCCCCGCAGGGCAAGTTACTTGCGTACCTGGGCCTCTCTATTGCATTATTATGACTGCTATGAGACCAGAATGGAGGTCTGTGCTCTAATTACAATTTCTAAAAGTAGACTTCTTGGCTCTGTCTCATTATTTATCTGGCAGTAGGAGAAAGCATTGCGGGATGTCAGGGTCTTATTTCACTTACCTTATTGCTTAAATAGAAGAAAAAAATACATGTGGGTGAGTGTGGAGAATCCTTAATGTGTAAGCTGCAAAATATTACTAGGAGTGCTTTGATTTATGAGGAAGGAAATACTTTTTTATCTGAGATTTATTTCTCACTTTAGATATTTATGTGTCTGGTGCAGAAATTAACTGGATACGCTCATTTAATACCTTGTGGATCCAATGACCACACACACATTCATGAACCTCTGCTGAATCTAGATTTAATCTATTTAACATATTTTTCTTCTAACTCAGATCTAATCCATTCAAACTGTATAGAGAATATACTGGATTTGTGGCTGTTGGGGTTTGTTCACCTGGAGCTAAATGTAGGGCTGGGGGCCAGAAAGCAACATCTGCAGAAAAGCTCTAAGCAGTAGGGAACAGATTTTTTTTTTTTTTTTTTTTTTGTCCCTTTTCTGGACCTGAGCATCTCAAGGTGCTTAAGCACTCCTGAAGTGCTAGGTGTCCATCTACCTGTGCCATTACCTTCACCTGAGCAATCATGATGCAAGCTTTCTCTCCTAATTTTAGTATTTGCTACCCAAACTGGTCTCCAAAACTCTTTTTAAGTTCACCGGAGGGAAACAAATTGATCAACTCAGTCTTATACACATGTCTAAACAAAGACTGCTGAGTCACTGATCGTTTAGACATTCCTGCTTCTCTGCAGTGCCTGTGAAAGGAATCATTATAAGTGAAGACAAATACCTTGTAAATAGCTAAAGTTAGCAAGATGACTCCTACCCTAGGTGGCTAGTTTCTAATAAAGCACAGTCAGGATCCAGAAACTCAAGAGAGCAACACTTAAAGCTCACGATGCCCAAGATGACTGCTGTGTTAAAATACTGGACTGTGGCTGTGAACACATAGAAAACAATATCAGAAAGAAAAGAGTAACTGCAACATCTATGCATGAAAGTTCAGAAGAGGACCTGATGCACTAAAAGAGCTCATTGTGTGCTCAGATTTAAGCAGATTAAAAATTCAGTTCCTCTTCAGCAATGTACAGAAGCATACATTTAACGGTGTTTAGTGGTAACAACATTGACATTGGCCAATGCACTTTAAGACAATTTGCATGAAGTGAGGTAAGTGATTTTAAGTACTTTGCTAAATCACAGCCACAGGGCGAGAGACAATTCCCACTTTACATACTGTACTGCTAATGGCATTGCTGGTCTGGCTCTATAATGGAGTTCTAAGGGCACAAAAGACAATTAAATTAAAAAAAATAATAACAAAGCACTTAGTGCTGCAATATTACATCTCCCCTTGATGGAATTCCTGTAAAAGGGCAGCTAATCAGTTTATATGCTACTTCCAAGAAAAGAAAGATCTTTGCAGAGAAACAAAACAAAACAACAACAACAACAAAACAGAATTACCCAACCCCCCCAAAAAAGACCAGAAGATAGTTTTGTCTGGCTGCTCTGTGGAAGTGCGTGGGTAGCTCACACTCCAACAAGGGAAGGCACCATCAAGCCTGTATAAGAGTTGCCACCATTGTAGTCATAGAAGAGATGCTTTTGAAAAGCAACTAAAGAACAGGGAGCTAGTTAAGTGTATGAGGCTCCTGTCTCTTGTCTAGTTACCACTAGGCCTAACATTCATCAAAAAGGGAAGGAGATGTATTGACCTTGCTGAAGTGAGTGGACAGGTTGCCATTGATTTCAACCTCACCACGGCATAAAATCAAATCTCATAAATATTTCTATGAGTAAAAGATGACAAGAGAAGACTCGGCAGGGTAGATTTTCCAATCATTCTTATTCCACTCAAATACTAGTTTCTGTAATGTAATTGTGATTGATTACAAAAGGAGGATAACTTGTAACTAAGTAAAAAGGCATATTACTAGGTTTATTTGATTGTAAAACCATTATTTCTGGCATTTTTAATATTACTATTGGCATTAGCATTGAAGAAGTGCTATAAACATAAACGTGTAAGGTGGTCATAAAAGGCGTGCCTGAGCTACATTTACTTTACTCTCAGTGTGAGAAAAAATAGTAAACACTGTTAAAAACAGGCAATGACAACATAAATAAAATAAAAACATAGCTGCATTTGAGACAACCCTTAACAAAGGAATGCGAAATCAGTTAAAGAAAGATTGATGATATTTAGTGAAGTATAAAGGTGGGTGTGTTCCTCCTGGTCCTTGCCTTAAATCTCCAGTTCTAAGTTATTTACAGTGCTGGATCCATTTTTTTTCCCAATGACACTGTAAAGCTGGGCAGCAGACCCACTGCCTCCACTTGCCTGTTCTCCTGGGCAGACAGGTCTGCTGACAGATAGCAAAGCTTTCCTCATCTTTCCTCTTCCTCAAGTGCTGTGTGCCTTAGCCCTCTGCAGATACTGAGTGAAACTCTGGCCTCAGGCCACTGCCAGAGAAAAGAAAATATACCCAGTAAGCTACGCAGTTGTTAAATAGACAGCAGAGATTCAGCATTCAGCAGAAATCCAGCTTCAGGAATTTAGTTTTCCAGGCTTTTCATTAGGCCTTATTTTTATGTTCATTCTCCAGAAGGTTAACCCAGAGACTACTGAACAAAGGTTTCCCTACTGTACCTGACCCAGATGGGAGAAAACCTGTGCTTGTTCTTCATTTCTCTTCATCCAACTTGCTCTTCTCTTGTCAAAGCTTGTCAAAAATGGGCAAGAAACTGGAATGGTCTGTTAGCTCACTTAAGATTGTGTCTCCCATATATTAATACTACATGACAGTATTCTGTTAAAGTTTAGCTTGCCTTAATATGGATGGCTTCATTATCAGGAAGGAATATAATGGTGGGCGTCACAAGCAGATATGGTGATTGTACTATTGCATTACACATTAACAATGTAATGTATTTTTTATAGATCAGCCCTTTTTGTCAATACTATAAATTGTCCTTATGGCAAAGATGCCTTTTTGTTGGTCCATCCATTATAGTTGTAGAGAGTGAAACAGATTTTAGTGGTGTTTGAAAATTCCCCAAAGGAGCTGTTCTTTGTGTCATCCCATTATGTCAGTAGGGGTCTACATCTTAAAACTGATCAATCTAGAAGCTCCATCACTCTGTGTCACAGTGTAAAGGTAAGTCATCTCCCTTTTCAGTAATCTAAAGATCTTAACAGCCTTGACAGGTCTTGTTTGGATATGGAAGAACTAAATGATACCAAAGCTTAGGCCTCCAACCAATATTTGTTTTGGAAAGTTTATCTGGCAGTTTGATGTTCTTTGCAGGCCCCTTTTAAAAGCTGCTCAGAAGCTGCAGTGCTTGTAACAGCCTGGATGAAGCTGGATTAATGAGTTTGGGTACAGATGAGACATTTAGAGTCACAGTGTGCCACAAATCATCATCAGAGCTTTGGTTGTGTATAGAGGTAATATGTCCATATAGGTAATCTAGTTTTCAGGTCTTGTAGATTTAATTTTGAATTCCAGATTGCATTTAAAATGTCCTTGTTAGCTGTCACCAACTGAATTTTACTGGTATGCTGAAAAAATTTAATCTTACTCCTTGATCCCTGAGAATACATTACCAGTGATTTACAGCTTAGCTTCCAAGAATTGCTTTATATTGCTGAATATTATTGTCGATTTTCGGTCAGCCTAAATTCTACCTTAATCTCTATACCAAGTGTTTCCTACAGACCAGATCTTGAAAGCTCCTGATTCAATGCCCTTTATCCTATGAATTTCTTTTTCCACATAGCTAGGTGCAATTTAGGCCTTCAAAATACCCTATAATCTGTATGTCCACCATTAATAATCATGATCGTGCTCTGCTGCAGTGGACCCCCTTGTAGGTCTTCAAGAGAAGTAGTGACTATGGGAGTTAAGACAGATGAAGGTAGGAGAATAAACACACCATCTCTCTTCCAGACCTAGTAATCGAGAGATTATCTAGAAAAGGTAATACCATTTAGTTTCTCAGAATTTGTTATGGGTTGAAAAGAGTTTCTATTAATATGGCACTCCTGTGTGCCTTAAAGCAAGGCTTCTAGGGAGCTGTAGCTCATCTGAGTCTATTAGAAATGAAGAGTTGGTTTGCAGGCCTCCACTCAGGTAGGTTTACCTGCACATTCAGGATGGAGGCAGCATCAGCTACACTGGGTGGCTTTAACTGTGGTGTGGCTCAGAGATATTGTCCACTGCTGGAAGCATAAGCAGAGTTTCCTGGTGTTATAAATGTATATGAAATTGAAAAGATATTAGCTGTGTATAGGAAGTGTAGTATAGGCAGGATTTCAGCTTCCTAAATAGTTTGCATAGCACCCTGTGAAGTGAAAGCAAGAGAGATTTCTTAGCAGTATTGAAAGTTACATTGGCAGCTCAAATCTTGCCTTAGCTCTGGTTTTCTATTTTTCAGAGGAGCTCTTAGTAATGGTGGGAGGCTTTGGGTTTTTTTTTGACTTTGTTTAAAAAAGAAAGTTTCTCCTTTTTTTCAGAGATAAGTCTGGAAAGAACACAAGGAGGCAGGTGGCTGAATGTCAGATGAGGAAAAGCAGAAGGTGGTTGAGTCAGCTACCAGAGCTTGTCCTTAGATAAACCCCTAAAGACTTAATTTTCTAAGGAAGAAACCATAAAAATGTGATTTCTTAGTAAGAGGAAGTATTTAAGCTTCCACTCCTTCCCCCAATATATATTTTAAGTTCTGGAAAAATAATCTGGAATAATGGAAAAAATATATTTTCATAAAAAAAATTCTGAGCTCGCTTATACACCAGTTGTAAATAGATATATATTTACTGGAAAAACTTCACTACAGTGAAAAATGTCACCAGCTTCATTAAAGGAGCTCTCCCACTGCTATTTTCTTTCCTGAATTTCCTAGTCTGAAATTAAAACCCTGGGAATCCAGGAACTGGTGCATGGACTCGCAGTATGGGGTAGTGGCAGCATCTTGTGCTGCTGTTCAGGAGACCCGCATTCAGAAATGACACTATGAGCTCCAGACCCTTGCCTGAAACAATAGACATAGTGTCTATGCCTAACTCATCACACTTGGACCTTGCCATCCTTCCACCTTATTCCCATGATGTGGTTTAACTGCCAAAGGAAACAAGGTGGAACTGGAGCTAAATAACTTCTTCGGACTTCCATTTTTTTTCAGCTAGCTCGGCTGCACTAAGGAAGAAGGACAGTAAACTCTTCATGGAGGAGGTCTGGGTAAGTTTGTGCTAGAAGAAAGACTAGCTAATCTCTTGTGGGCTATGGAGAATAATAGAAAACACAGGCTCTTGACTCAAAAAAGTACCAGGTCACAGGTATAACTACACTGTAACAAATACTTGGAAAGAAGTAAGGATTTTCTGGTGTATGTTTCTTGCTGTCACTTCTTTTCAGTTGTTAGATTACATCACTTGAGTACATGAAGAAAATTGCGAAGGTCAGTCCAGGTCATCACATCTACCGGAGGTAGTTCTAATCTTTGGAAAGAAAACTGCTAGTCCTATCGCCCATGAACAAAACATTCTTGCCAAGCTCTCTGGCTATCCAGAAGACAGTTATAGCTATCGAAAGACTGAACTATGTCCTTGCACGGAGGTAGGTAAGGAGAGGTGATTTAAATCTAAAAGCCTTGACTAGAGGTGTGCAATACAGTATAGTGACTCCTGAGCTGGAACTGAAGAAGGTAAATGTGGGACTGGTAGCAAGTTGGCTGTGTCCCTCAAAGATATATTTCAAGACTGCAGTTGCTCACTTTGGGCCAGGGTTGCTCTAATATTTCTGTACCGATTCTGGCAGCTGAGCTGGTGTGTCTGAATGGTGCTGAGGTTTTTTAGGTGGACATACCAGGTCACTGGAAGCTAGTTTGAACAACTGGGTAGAGCTATAACTGGGATTGTTGCTGAACATCACAGCAATTATTGACAAGTTTGTCCTTTTCAAGAGCATACAGATGACTAGCAGTCTTCCAACATTTTTTTTTAAATATGTATTTTTTTCTTTTCCTGTCATCACTGGAGAACTGAACTTAACTGAATTTAGTTGGATAGACATATAGCTACAGCTGTGTGACAAGGACTCAGTTTCTAACCCCAGTGAAACACCGACTAAAGCCTAATTTAGTGTGAGGCTGTTTGGCATTAGCGAATCTTGTTTTTTAAGCTGCCTCCTTCTTGGCCTTACACACTATTTTCTACCTTTCCTTCCTGAATTCTTTTTACAGCTCTCATTTGGTCTTTTCTATCACTTGCTGACATATTTGTTAGTTAATAGGAGGCATTCTTCACCAGCCAAAGGAGCAGTTTGTAAATGTTATGTACTTTGACTTTCAGGTCCTTTTTGGAAGCAGCAGCAACTGAATCTCTAATATCCCCTTAGGGAAGGACAAGTTTTCTGTTAAATACATTCAATGCGAGTGCCTAGTTGGAGACATAAGAGTGTAACAAATCTAGGAAACTAAGAAGAGCATACAATTTTTCCTTCTATATGTAGTGAAGGGGAAAAAAAAAAGGACAAAGATAAAAATGAATGTAAAAATGTGGGGGAACATATGACAGGTTTTAAAGAAAAGTAGATTCTGATCAATTTCTGAGTCCAAGAAGGAAGATTTGATTCAACAGGCACTTCACCTATGCATTTTTACAAAGATTTAAACCAAAATGAATTGTTCCAAAGGCTTCTGAAGTTAAAGGTCATTTGTATAGGCTTTTTGTTTGTCCAGCAAGCAGAAGTAATGGCTATTTGAGAACCTGGGAACCATATCCATTGCAAAAGCACTGTGAATAGGACTTGCATGTAAAAGGTATTATTTATAGCCAACTCCTTCTACCAGCAGTGAACTTCTTTTACTTTGTTTTCCCCTGTTTGACATTGGTCAGACAATCTGTAATTCAGAACTCAACATATACAGTTCAAAGGGATCTAATTAGTGAGAGGATGGCAACAGGAATTTGCATAATTGCACAGGCATTAGCACCAGAATTCCTGCTTCCAGACTAATATGAATAATTTCAGCCATAATATATATCAGGAGTGCATTTTTTTACTATGAGTTACGGACTGCAATATAACATGCTGTTCTCTCTTGCTCTCTGCTTGCAACCACTTCTAATTATTTTGGATCACTGATGTAATACATCTTATATAAATCATAGTTATTCACTTATTGTACTGCAGTGGGACAAAATAGCTTGAATCAAGATAAGGATAGATATTTGACAACCTTCCTTCTTTTCCCCTATCCCCTTCCCAGTGATAACTATTTCATAGGTCTTGCTATCTAAGTAGTCAAGCTAAAGTAGGGAAGGGGAAAGGTGTTATTATCTCTTTTTATGGACAGACAAAGGAAAGCACAGACTTTGCTTTGCATTGATTCCAGTGGGGGCCAGATTCAGAAAAGGCAGTGGAAGAAATGTATCCAAATCTTGGAGCTTTTGTGAATCTCACTAGCCATCTGCCTGCAGTTTTTGGTGTCAAATAATGTCATAAATGTGATCTTAAGCCCATGATCACATTGAAAAACCTTGGTATATAGAATCTCATTATTTTCGGTATTGCAGAATCCTCTGTAGTGCTTTAGCTACCTCTTGTCCTTTAACACACAGATTTGCAGTGCACACTTAGTGATATAGGCAGGACTTAAAAAATCTAAGTTTAGCAATCCTCACTATTGCTGGAGCTGAGGTATGTTAGAATTTTTTGGTGATTAAAGCATCATGGTATCATATGATTTTTTCAGACAAAGAAGCCTCACATTGCCTTGGTAACAGGTATCTCTAAACTGCTGCCGGACATAAAAGGATTTCTTAATTTCTAGCTGGTTCTTTTTTGGGGCTGCCACAGGTAGTATAACTGTAATTCTGCTTCATGACCGCAACGCTGAATGTGAAAGCGGTTGGTTGGTATCACTTAAAATAAAGCCAAAAGAGGACACTCTGTGCATATCTATAGTTAAATAATTTCAGTTGATTTTCCCATTCGTTATAATCAGTGCAATATAAAATCTGTCATTGAGTGAAGAGGAGGAAGGAGATTCTTCTGGACACCATTTGTAAATTCTTTATTTTTCTATGTTTGGACTGTAAGGTTGTTTGGGAATGCATTAGGAAGGGTTTTACTCATGTTTTTCTCTGAATTGCTCTTTATGGGAAGCTGCTCAGAAGATTGTCAGCAGTAAAACCTGCTAGTTCTGCATAACTCTGTAAGAAATGAGAAATAGCCAGTAGATAACATGCTATGGAAAAGTCAGTATGAGGCCAGCAGTTTTTTCTCCAGTAAGTTGTGCACCGTGCAAAAGATGCTGAGAAGCCAGGCAATTAACCTATCCAGAAGTCTTCAATAGTGGACAATGGAGCAAAGAACATATGTGCTCCACTCTGTAGATTAAAGAAGCAATACATTAGCTGATCTGGTTTAAATAGGTGTTTGTTCCATGTTACAAGTGTGGGACCATGAAAATTAGGATTATAAATCAACTGTTACAAACCAGCATTAACTAGTTAATTTAGTTAGATTAGTTTCCTTACGGTACTACTCTTCTCCATGGAGAGGTGCCCAACTTTGACATACTATCTGTGGTTAACTGTGGTTAACTGTGGTGGGAGACTAAGTAAAGTAGATGGCCCATACATGTGTTTGACACTGGTTGATGTTCTGTGCTCCCAGAGAGCCTAACGTTCAGAGTTTGTGCCAGCACAGAGGTACTCAAGGATATGCTGTAATGGTGTACAGCAGGCAGATACCCAAATGCTCTGTGTTTCTATGGGCAGTTCTGTGAAGTGCAGTGCAGCCTGGACTCATAATGCTGAAAAAAAGTGGGTACAGTATAGGCAAACTGCAAGACCTAGTGAAATCACATCTTTGCTAGGGTTCTAGCAGCTGTGATGAAGTCACCAGAGCGGTAATAAGAAGAATGTTGGGGGGGGAGGGGGGGGGAAGGCCCACATTTCTGAATGCGACTTGTCAAAAGCAAGAGTGCTTAAAAGAGAACTAAGGGGGAAGGTTTATTATGAATGCAATGAACTGAATTTGCAATAGGACTGTGTAAAAATACTTGGAATAAGCATGCCAATCATACTTGCCATTTGCTTCACAGGGATTGAAATGATCAACTCCGGGAGGTGTAAAGAGTACAATGATTATGAACCCTATACCAGTACTTTCAAAAGCAACCCCTCACTATGCACACTGTTGGGACAGGAATATCTGGAGCCCAGCTCTCATCTAAGATTTCTTCCATAAATGCCCTAGCAGACACTTTTGAGAGTAAAAGTACATGTTCATAATTTAACAGTTTCCAATTATCTCAACAGCCTGAGACCAAGCACACTCAACTCTGACAAACATGACTGAAGTGAATAATAAGCTGAATGAAAAACACATCTAAATTCATTTCATTCTTCCCAGTTCTAATTTTTATTTAATAGCTATATAAATTCAATATTCTGAACCTCTCTCCTACCTCCTACAAACTATGCATGTTAGCAAAGTCACTGGAGCTAGCACAGGCAGACTTCTGGAACAAGCTGGTTCATTAGTCTTAAAATATAAATAATATATGATTTCATTACACATTACATCACCAACATGCCTTGAACACTGGGCTTAACGTAACTTTACTGGCCTTTATTGCACTAGGTCCAGGGCACAGATTTTCAAAGTATTTAGCTGTTAGTTGGATTCGCATCCAGCGGGATTCAATAAATAACTAGTGGATGTTTATCTGGAGCTTTAGTGACTTAATTTAGTATATTAGGATTTAAGCACTTTTTCTGTAATTTATATCCACGGTGTCATTTCCGTTGGCACTATTCGATTTGGTGTGCCGTAGATATGTCCAAAACACAATAAATAAAAGAAGCAATCTAGTTGGATAAGAGATCATTCATTATGTGAATTATCTTAAAGTAGACAAATAAATCCATAGAGCATAACTCAAATCTTTATTTTTTTAATTTATATATTTTCTTAAGCACCTCAGAAATATGTATTTGCTACTGCCCTAATTTTGCAAAGCACTTGATCACAATTTCAGGGTGCTCAGAAGTGCTCAGGCCTTCAGAAGTAATTTTATAGTGTAATCTGCTGAATTAGGATTTTAAAAAAGGACTAACTCTGCTCTCCTTAATCATTCCCAAGAGTTGCCTTTGTAAGGGTCCTCAGGACAAGAATACTTCATCAACAGCTCTGCAGTGATTCACTCAAATCATTCCAAGGGGCTTTGAGTACATCTACCTCAAACACTGGGTGACACATCCTTGACCTTGCCATTTAGTCCTTGTGATATGCCTGGCATGGTACTTCTAGCACATAACTCCTCTTCAGCTTGTCTGCAATGCTCAGAGCAGTGACCAGTCTGAGACACTACTTGAGATGCACCATTTATCAGGATGATAAGAATTATAGAATCATAGAATCATAGAATGCATAAGGTTGGAAGGGACCTCTAGAGATCATCTAGTCCAACTTCCCTGCACATGCAGGGTCACCTACAGCATGTGGCACAGGACCTACCAAGCAGGTTTTGAAGATCTCCAGAGAAGGAGACTCCACAACCTCCCTGGGCAGCCTGTTCCAGTGCTCTGTCACCCTCACTGT
>VZSV01000467.1:93180-109571 GCA_013398735.1 Nothocercus julius | reverse complement strand
CAGGTGTGGCCTCCCCAGGGCTGAGTAGAGGGGCAGGATCCCCTCCCTCGACCTGTTGGAGACACTCCTCCTAATACACCCCAGGATCCCATTGGCCTTCTTGATCACGAGGGAACACTGCTGCCTCATGGTCAACTTGTCGTCCACCATGACGCCCAGGTCCCTCTCTGCAGTGCTGCTCTCCAGAAGGTCAGTCCCCAGCCTGTACTGGTGACTGGGGCTATTTTTCCCCGAGTGCAGGACCAGAAAGTGCAGGACCAAGTGCAGGACCAGAAAGAAAGGCTCAAAGGGAGGGAAATATGAGCATAGGACACCTTTGTTTCCTCCAGAGCCTGTTTTGTGCCCAGCTCTGGAAAGCCACAAACTTAGCTGCTTCTCTGGAGTCCGTAACAGAGAAAGTAGACCCTTTTACTCCCCCAGGACATCCTCAGATGAGGGTCTACTGGCAATGCCTGCCAACATCGCCCTGCTGAGCAACCTCTTTCTTAGAGGGCAGGTATAGATCAGACTTGGAATGATTGCCACCCAATGGCATTTAACACATGTTGACTGGGAAAATGGTCTTTTCTGGGAGTTTGTGTCTCTGCTTGCAGATGAGGAAAGGACTTTCTCCAAGGCACTGAATGAGGGGATGAGGCAAATGACACACAGATTATTCTTTGTGTTCCACCAGGTGCATGGGAGCCACAAGCTGGACAGGAGGACAAAGGCTGTTGTTGATACTCATGGGCTGGGATCTGACTCCAGCTGCAGCACCCTGTGTGGCCTTTCCTGATCAGAGTTCCCCATGGCAGCCCTCGATGAAGAAGCCACATCCAAGCTGACTGTGCTAGAGGTTTATACAAGAGGAACATGGTGCTTGAGGTCTGGTGCTGGGAGGTGTTTGGGCAGCCTTGTGGGAAAGGCCTTATGGAAGACTGCGGTGGTTGAAGGCAGTTGTGTAGGTCTCCTAGATTGCCTGAGATTGTCCACAAAAGGGAACTCCAGTGGTCATCTCTTCATGAGTTTCTCTATGGGTGGCACAGTGGAGATGCTCTCAGAGCACACTGAATCTGTTTCTGAGGGTGTGACAGAAAGGAAAGATGACCTGCTGGTGTGACTGGAGATGTTATAAGAGCTTAGACTCCATGCAGTCATTCTACATTTCATCTCATCTTCTTTCTTCATGTGTGCTTGTGGAAACATTCCAGGAAAGAATCTATCTGGGCAAGGCCTACTGGACATGAGTAAAACTCTGGGACAGAATTTGATATTCCATCATCAGCAGTACGGGAGACCACCCAGCACCACGGAGGAGGCCCTTTGCTTTTCACAGCACGAAAAGACCTAGAAATAAATTCCAAACTTTCCATCCTTATCCCATTTATCATACATTTACACTATCACTATGGCATGTTGTTAGCAAGACGTTGGGTCTAGAGGGATCAGTTTTATTTAGGAGAAAAAAACTTCTAGGGGAGTAAAGTATCACATGCAGTTCTGCTTATTTGCAAAGAGCAAACAAGGAATCCTACTTCTTGCTGTGCTCAAACAAATCAAAACAATTTCCACACTTATATTTTCAAGGGTTTGTCAAGATAGAACTTCAGAAGATTTATCTCCCTTGTTTTGCATGCTGTGAGAATAGCCCTAGCTTTCCATTGCTTCTTTGCTGTTTCCATTCCACTGTCTGACACACACACATTTCCACAGAAATCCCAGGGAAACCTTAGTACCCAAATAAATCCTTCATGAACCTTTATTTTGGATCCTGGTTGTTGCTGTCTCAGCTAATTAGAATGGGCTCAGCTGGTCAGAATAGGCTTTCCCTAAAGGACAAAAGAACTACAGTAAAAATAAAGTGGGTTTCAAATGCAGGGAAGTCAGCAAGAAGGTTAGAAGACAGAAGAGTGGAATCTGGCTTATACCAGCACCTATGGCTAAAACACACTTCTTTCACCTCTGTTTTGAATTACCTCCAGAGCTACTTCACTTCAGGAAAGGAACTTATTATTTTTTTTCTTTTTTAACACTCAAAAGTAAGATCAGCTGCTACATTTACCAATTCCAGTGCTGTTTATCTCAAGCCTCCAATTACCTCATATTCTGTAAACACATTTCTTCATCTTTGTTTCTTTTGCTCTTGTCTCTTTCAGTCAGCTGCTCCTTATGTAACCTATATTGCTATGAAAATATACACAGCATGCTGCTGGAAGCAACTGATCTGGAACACTTTGGACCACCTCTCTTGCACATCCCAGTCAACAAGCATTTTGCTTAAATAATGTGCATTGTGTTTGTTCTCCCTTGAACGAGGGTAACCAGTAAGGTAATTGGGCACGTAGCAAACATAGCAACTGCAGACAGTAATCATAGCTCCAGCACCTGCTCCCATAGCAACTGATGTGTTTACATTCACAAAACTACACCAAATCTTCTTCCTTCTATACAGTGGGAACAAGAAGAATTTTAAAGCTAAAACAAAAGAAGGGGATTTACAAGGATAAATGTTTAAGAAAGTGATTGAGAATGATATTTGTTCTTTGGAATGAGATCTTAAAGGATAAATGGTTGTCTTCAAATAACAATCAAGCATCTTCACCTCCATAAAGTCAGTTTGCAGGAGGCAGCCCTCAGCTGCAGATCTCTCCTCTTCTAGATGAAAATGCCCAAGAGGAGACAGGAGGAAGTTCTAAAAGCTAGTGGTCCAGCCCTCTTTCTGCACAAGAGGCATGAGCACAGCTTAAAGGACATCATGATTACCACTGATACCTCTTTAGAAGTTCTCAATTTTGAAGCAAAAATACAGTGTTTTTATATAAATATATATTTTAGCAGTTACAAAATATTATTTCAAAGATATACTGGGAAAATTGTGATCGCTATCATCTTTGCCTGAGAGGTTGTAATAGGGTTGGCATATTTCTGCTGTATCTACTGTTTTTTGTTGTACAGTGATGGAGGGGGTGAAATTTTAGGGCCAAAATTGTATGCATGAGGGAAATAACAAAACCTTTTACCTTTTCTCTCCCTCCCAAGAAGTCAGTATCCTCTGCTTTTCATGCAGAAGATCCAAAGTTGTTCAGTACCTATGTACAACTTTGTTTTTCTTTCCTACAGAAACTCTAAGTTTAAACAGAAGAGTGACCTGACCATGACAGTGACTTAGCACAAAGGCATGTCTGATCATGCTGGTGGATTAGTCAAAACAAATACATAAACTGCTCAAATTCCTGGAAATTGCTCACACGTAGCAAAGGTGATCTTGTTGAAATTCTCAGATGGAAAATGCAGGCATAAGAGCATTTAGCTCTATGGGTAATTATGTTGAAAGGAGCAATTCTTAAAACAAAAACACCCCACCTAAATGAAGGTATCATAAAACCATAAATAAGCATTAAGAAACATATGTTCTATATTTATTAGACTTCTCTTTTCTGTGGGTGCTGTTCATCTTAATGAACACTTGTTCCTCTGAACCATGTCTTCTAGTTTAATCAGAACAGACTCTGCTCATTAGAGTAACATACCTTGAAGATATAAATTATAAATACTTCCTCACCCACAAATGTCTGAATTGATGAAAAAAAAGCAGTTAAGACATTGCCCACATTCTCTAATGCATTGTGAAACCTTATAAGAACAACTGAAACAAACCTGCTAAAGTTGAATACATCTTCTCATTCCCTTGGGCTGCTTAAATTGAGAATTTTGCATTTAGCAGCTGAATTAAATTCAGCAATTCTGAATTAGGACAGACAACTGAGCTAACCCTCATGATCTGTTTATGACTATCTTTTACTTCAGAGTTATAAATGATGCAAGACTTTGAGGATTTCCTCACCCCAGAGACATGCAGAAGACATGAAGAAAACCTTCTCCTGTAATATGCTGCAAAGGCAACAATGTTTTTCTTTTTAATTTTCTACCCCCCCTGCAAATAGGGATCTAACACTGAGTTAATAAGACAGTTGCCTACACCTATAATCACTTATTGGTAGGTACCAGCCTGTAGGCAGGTGGCAGCAACGCTCCCTCAGCAGAAAGGCTCATCTCTGGCCCCAGCATCTCCTGCCTCTGGTGAAGGTAGAGATACCTCATGTTCATGTGTCTATCTGGTAGCTGGATTTTGAAGGAAAGTGCAAAAATGTCTTGGTTTAAGACTCTGTTTTGTGATTTAAGCCCTGACACTGCGATGAGTTCTCAGCTCACAGAACCACTCAGCACATGAAGGTTTTACTCGTTTAAGTCTTTACTCCTGGCTCTGCCATGTGTCTGTGGGGTAACCTTGCATGTGTTGCTTCACTTCTCTTCCTCTTTCTCAGACAGTCTAGTTAGTATCTCTTAAGAAAATTAGATATACTGAAAAAAGTGTTTGACTTTGCCCAAATCATCAGTAATTTTGAGATTTTCATGATAAAAACTGAAGTGATTCTTAGATGTGCTGTTTCTGTCAGAGGTGCTTTGCTGCAGCCCTTTAGAAGAGCTGTCACAGCCTTGGCTTAATGCTTGCTCATAAAATGTCAGTTAAATAGAAGTAACATTAAATGAAAATTTTAGATGTGCTACCCCATGAAAAGGTAATAGAAGATGTTAATAGATCTATCAAAAGATTTCCTTTATATTTTAATCACCTCAGTAAAAGGTTATTCTTGTGCAGTTTTTGAAAAGCGACTTTCACTTTTAGCAGATTCCATTTTTCCAGCTCACATGGAATATACTATTACAGAGTAATCTCAGAAGGAATAATACCAGTGCACAAAGAGGTAGAAGAGTATTTTATATTATTAAGGGAGTCTGAATTTGATGTCTGCTGCAAAATAATTGCAAAATAATTTTGTTGCAATATATTATGATTACTTGTTCAAAAAATAATATTCCTATTCCCTAACATATAATGGACATTAGAGCCACCTGAGAAAAAACCTTTAGAAACTGCAGTCTAACAGCATAGTCCGCTCCACTCACATTTAAACATTTTGCCAATTTATATGGCTTTAATGCTTTCATTTTTGAAGAAAAAAGTTCTAATAATGTTAGAAATTATTCTTTCAACACTTTATAGATAAAATTCATACAGAATTTTTAATGTTTTTTTCCAAAGAAAATTATTTTAAAGCAAATAATCAGAATATTAAAAAAAATCAAAAATGGAAATGTTGTTTTGGAAAAAGTGGATTTTGCTCCAGTTCTTCTATCAGTATTTACTGCATTTATGAAAATTCACAACAGGTTTTTAAGTCTTTTGGGGATCTCGCTATTAAAGATTTGTATCGCACAATAAATCTACACATGCATTATTTACTGTTCTCGCAGCTTCCTAGAGTTTGGTGCTGCTGTTGCTTGACTTCTGAATTGCACAGCAGATGCCTGCCAAGCCCTTTCCACACAGTACATCAGCTTTGATACCTGAGTCCTTAATTTGGCAATGAACATGGTCCAAACAGAGGCTGGGGTGCCCATCTTTGTGCTCACATGGAGCACCATCAGAGGGAAGAAGAACTGAAAGCATAAAAACTGTAATACTTGCAAGAAGCAACTTACAAACTGCACAAACCCAAGCTTTTTTCCTTCCGGTCTGACTCTCATTTACTCTAAGCATGTTGAATGAAATAGGGTGTTCTTTTTATTCATCATTCAGATTAACTACACATGTTGCTCTACAATTGATACATATTTAATTACGTGATAACTGAATCATGTATTAATAATGTCCATAATAGCTTTTGCTTTGAAAAGATCAGGAAAAGGACGGTAACTTTGACCCTGTGCTGCACTGGAATAAGGGTGCTAACTTGAAATCAGTGTTCAGTGCTGGCAGGATCAAGAATTATAACGCACTCCTGACCCTATTGAATTTGCTTTCCAGAAGAGGGCACTATTGAATGCAGAAATTACATTCACAGCTGCTTCGTGCTCAGAGAGATGAAAGGATGGGTTTATTTAAGGTAAAGAGGAAAAAAAAAAAAAAAACACAATTCTTTTTCTTTCCTCAAGAAGCTGCAGCTTGAGCATTTATTTATACTTATGTAAAACGCAAAAAACTTAGCAATAGTCTAGTAATGTTACTGTAGGTAGGCTAACAACATCCATGTTTAATTAAGACTTGTATTTAATTTGTTTTGTTTATTACTACTTAATCAACAAACAATAAACCCCAAACAGCCTTCCATCAAACAGGTCTCTCTTGAAATCAGCAACTTCTTTACTTTTGGACTTTAATCTTGAATTGTGGTTTTCTGAGTAGATGCTGGAAGTAACTTTCCAAATGCCCTGTATCTCTCTGTTGCATCCTGAAGTTTTCTTCCTTTTCTTATCTTTTAAAGGCTGTTCCAATGCAAGATAAACTGATATACAGCTCAGCTATGATAAAAAACACTTGGATTCATGTAATAGTTCTGCATTTTTCCTTTTTTTTTTTCCTGCAAGGTTCCTCTGGGGGTTGCAGTGAGGCCTCCATAAAGCTCAGGAGATACAAAGTGAGTAGAAATTTGTTGTTCTGAGAAGTGATTGCTGGAACTGGGCAGAGCCAGTGACAGTCTGGCTGCATGGATGTGGCCACTCTGCCCTCACTGTCGCTGCCACACTCTAGCCCCGTCCACAGTCCCTGGGACACATCCACACTGCTCTACGCACAACCCCAGCATGCATTGCCTGGGAGACCTTCACCAACAACAAACCCTTGTGGTACCTCCAGCCTGGCCTTTTAGTCACTTGCCCTGCCACTGCTCATTAGTACCATGCAAGTCCTGCAACCCACAAACATACTGCCTATGAATGGGACACTGACTGTTTCTTATGGGATTATCTGCCCATGGAGGGATAGAAGAAAGTGAACCAGGGAGCTTGTGGCCTCTCCGTTACATGCTGGTAAGGTATATCTTTCTGTAACAGTGGAATAAAACTCCTCTACAGGACTCATGACATGACACAGACTGCCAACAGGAAGAAGGAGATTGTGTGCTAAGAGTTGGAATTTGGAGATTTGATTATTGAGAATTTGCTCTTTGTCGTAGCACTGAACCAAGAGATGAGACAGTTTTGTCTCAGCCCGTAGCTTTTCCTGGTGAGTGCCCCAAATTGGTTGGTAGAAGAGGGGGATTAGGAAAGGATGCCTGAACAGGTACTGACCGTGACTGCACATGGCAGCAGCCAAGTGTTTGGGTGCACAAGCTCATCATGACTGGCTTTGAGGTAGTTAGCCACTAAACAGATTTGGACCTTTGCCTTGGTATTGGGTTGACAGCTGTTGAGAGCCAGGACAAGTAGCTGGGGCTCATCCAGCCCTTGAGCTTCTTGCCCATCAGAGTGCAGTTCTTGCCATTCATATGGTTCCTTGGTAGCATGGGAACTGCATGAGCAATCTTTGCGAGGAGTTATCTGATTGCTAGTCAGGCAATGAGAGGAGTCCAGCAACTGATGTGGTTGCGTGCACTTTGTGTGCTGAGGAGACCTCTTCCAATTCCGCATGTAGCGTGTGGGATAAGGGACTGACATGTATCTTCCATTATATCACCTTTATGAAGCATTTACAAGTGCAGCTGGATCATAGGTGATCACCAAGGACATGGCCCCCTTAGAGCCATCTGTGCTGGCCAATGGTCACACTGGATATGCTGTAATGTTTCCAGCAGCTCTTACATGGCCCGGAGCCAGGTTGTTTGGCCAGAATGGCACTTGTGATGGTGCTACAGCAGGATGCTCTAGATAAAGCAAGCAATATAAGCTTACTTTACAGCTGTTTTAGGAGAACACTGTGAAAATATAAATCCTTACTTGGCATCTGCAGCGGGTTAATTCAGAGGGGAATTCACACTTACATCTCCATACAGAATCAACAAATGTTTTCTGCAGACAAGTCCCATAAACATTCCCAGATATCATGTTTCTCAGCTCATAGGTGTGCTGTATTTGGAACTGCCTTTCGAAGGGAGCCTCTGCCTAGAGCAGAGCTAGTTTCATTGTCATCTTGCTGATGCATAGAGGCACCAGCAAACACAATTTGGGTTAATTAGGCACCTCAGCGCAGAGGGCCCTGCTGCACACCACATGGCAGAAACATTAAAAAGAAGCTAAAATAGTGTCCTGAGCTGACTCAGCTCTCCAGGGAAGATGAAAATCTCTGGAAATATAGCTAACAGTCTGTGGGCAATAGGGCATTAAGTTTCATTTCTGACAGTAGATTACTGAATGACTCGCAATCAGCTCAGGCTGAGTATGGAAATTGTAATAGAGTAATAAATAAGATAGAAAAATAGAGTGGGGTTCAATAAGAATTTGGTACTCAATTAAGACTGATAAGATTTGGGGGATTTGAATGAACTGATAATAAATACAAAAAGAGCCAGGATATGAGAAAATTCTATACTAATCATCAATAAAGAAAAAACACAGTCCAGCAAATATGGTATGTAGAGCCACAAATGATACAGCGCAAATCTAAGAAAGAAAAACAAACAATGAAATCCATCTGCATATGGTAATGCAGCAGAATTTCATTATTTGCAAGAGTATACAAATGCCAGCCTGCAATGTTCAGCACTAGGATCATCATCTTCTCTGAAGGGAAATACTGAAAAAAAGTTGTTTTTAGGGGCAGAGAAATGCTGTTTCTGTTAGTATTTCATACGTATTTATCCTAAGTATATATTTTTATTATTCTTAATGTATAATCCAACTATAAAACATCGATTTATTTCAGGATATCTTTTAAAAAGATCTGTTCATAAAATCTTTAACCTGTCAAATGGAAGTAAACTTTAATACTAATTTTTTCCTAAATAGAATCCATATCTAGCAAGTTTCTGTAACCTTTCCAAAATTGCTATATTACAGACAATATCCTAACTGCTGCAAATGAGATAAGACATAACAAATATCACACTTTCAGGAAATTGAGAGAGTTAAGATTTGAAGATAGTATGAGACTGTTTCCTGATACATAGTTCATCTCTCACTGCATAATATTCCTTATACAAACAGTCCATAACCAGCTTTTTACTAAATTTCAACCTTTAAATGATGCTTACATTCTGACTTATCAATAAATCTTCTCAGACACTAAGAGTTCAGTCAAAGTTCAGATTAATCATTTTTTATGTGTTAAAATCAACATGTGAAGTTACTTTCTATTTTCTGCTTAAATTGCTGTCTTTTCTGTAAAAATTTGTAAATTCTGTAAAAATGATTTAGGATCAGACACCTGTCATTCAGTGAATGTGTTATCAATAAGCCTGAAGAAAGAATGTTTAATTTTTGAACTGTTTTAATATATCTTCGTGTATCTTTAATATATCCCACATTATTCAGTTAGTGGAAGCATTTTCTTGTCCTACTCATCATCACTGTCCTTAAAGAACCTAAAAATGCCGAGTGAGTAATCCTCATGATAAGTATAAAAGTAACTTTTAACAGCTAAAGAGCACCTTAAAATATTTACAATGTCAGGGAATAGAGACAACATACTTGTAGGGATGTATCTCAGCGTTCCATGTATTAATTCTTACAGAAAACAATATTTCTTGTCATTCTGAAATTCTTCTGGCAAACAAGGAAAAATGATTGCAGACTTTAAAATACAGCCTTCAAGATTCAGTGGAAATTCAGGTATAGCTCATTTTGCTTTATGATGCAGTGTATTTAATTGGCAGTTAGCAAGAAGAAAATTTTCATTTTCTTCTTTCTTTAAATTGAATGGATGTTTCTTAAAGTCAACATTATTTTATGGGATATTCAGTTAACATCCTAACATTTGACTATCCACCAGGACTGAAAAATCGCCTCTACATAAAATACAGCCTTAGAGTAAACCTATTGTGCTCCAAGCAAGATCACTTTTCCACTCACTCCAGAAATTATCAATCCTTCAATTTTAGAGAAGGTATCTTGCATAGTCATGATCCATGGAAACATGTAGCTTCAGCAACTTTAATTATGTAAATCAGCATTTTAGCTTAAGGCTATTCTGTCTGCTCTGCATCTCCTCTGAACTAGGTCAGTATACCCCCAATGTTGTCCCCCATATAGACAGTGGTTAGCCCATGAGAGAGGTATGTGTAATCAAATTTTTAGATAGTTTGCTTTTAAGTAAGGAAAAAAGAAAAGGGGGATTTAGAATAATTATAGCTGCAATTCTTTTAGGCAAATCATAAGATTATGGAATATGTTTCAAACACAAGCTTTTTGGATTTTCAGTGACGTGTAAGTTAGTTCTGTATAATGTTTGTAGAGGAATGCAGGACAGTGGAACAATTCTTTAACCTTCAAGCAGGAATTTTCAGCATGGGGTCGAATCATACCCTTTTCCATGAAATTCTTACCTGGTCCTCATTGCTGCTGAAAAGTCGGTCATTCCTTTCATTCTTTTTATATCTACTGGATTGTTTTGAATACCTTCTTTCACCATGCCCTCAGCAGCTGAATGCCAGCCGCGCAGAAAAATGAAGTTCGGTGCTAGCAGAAGTCCTCCTTTGTGTATGTGCCACTGAATGCAGATAAAACCTATGTAATCATCATGCAGCAAGGGGATAGTGTCTTTGAAGGGCAGAACTTTCCCGACAGAAGATTGGAGCACAATGGTGTGAAACTCCTTTTTCTGTTCGGCATAGCCAGATGGAACTAGAACTAGATACAGAATAAAGGTGCTCCTTTATACTCTGTCCTTTCCTTCTGAATCTTTCACAAAACCCTCCAAGTTTAGCACTAATCTGGTAATGTGTGGTGATCTAAACCTCCCATTTCATTGACAACTTTTTGGTGTTAGCTTCTTTTCTTTTCTTTATCATGAAGTTCCTATTGGCACATTGTGCAGTAATGTGTCCTAAATTCTGCTTTACAATTTACTAGGCACTTTTAGAGAGTTTCTTTTACTTCAGTAAGACCCAGTCTCAACAATTGCAGCAGCTCTGCAAATCAGTCCTTTCAGCTGCTAGTGTTGCCTAGCATTTACACACAGGTTTCTTCATAGACATTTCTGATAGCTCCTGCAAAGTTACGCACTTACGTACACATTCCTTCCACGCCATGCTTTGTCCTGGCTGTGCCAAGTCTCCTGAGCTGCATTTCCATTTCAGACAGAAAGTTGTTGCACAGAAACTCATGGACAGAGCCTGTTTGCTAAAAAGAAAAACTAATTTATTGGGATCTTGGCATAGGGTAATGCTCCAGTGGAGAATCAAATATCTAGAACAGGATAGTTGGCAGCTGTGACAGTAGCCATGGGGGGGATTCTGTTGCAAGGGTTCTTACAGTGGCATCTTCAGCTCATTTTGGTGAAACACCCTGAACCAATGGTCTGCTCAGTTTTTATAATAGGCCTGTGTTCCTGCATGACCACTCCAATACTTGCATGATTCAATATTCAATATTCAGCATTGCTATTCAACATCTATATATTGCTATTCAATATTTCTATACACAAAACATCTGTTGAATATCTCAGTTACATGCTAAAGATTGTTGTTTGTGATTATTTCAGCATCTGCAGGAACAGTTTCTATGAACTATTTACAGAAGCATTACCTAGGTACAATTTGATCACTTCTGCAGCAGGAATTGTCCTGGGATATTAATCAATAAACATATAACCTAGACTGACATAGAATAAGCTGACTAGAAGAATTGCTAGAACTGCCTGAAAGTCCCACTTGGACAGTTCCAGTAACAAAGAGCTATGTCACTTATTTGTGATGGTGGCTAGGAGTTCAGTCCATCATCTGCTTTCTAGCTGGTCTACTGTCTCACACTGGTCCATTATCTTATCTATGCAGGTGACTGTTCAGGAGTTCCTAGGCCACTCAGGGAATTAATGTCTTAAGTGCCCCAGATCCAGCTCGCATATTCAGCTGCAACACAATTATTATTAAAGGACAGTCTAGAGTTTTATACTTGTAACTCACTTATAGCTTGACTCCTGTAGCCCTTACCTCGAAGTCCCTAATGGATTCCTGTTAGCTTAGGAAAAAAAAGCTACATTCAGAAGCCTGTTCTTGGAAGTGTAAACTCTCATTGGCATTAGTAGGATGAAATAGAAGACATTCACCCACCTAGAATGTTTTTCCTGAAGTCTTGTAAATAACACACTGCCAAGAAATGGACTGTACTGACTGAGGTCAGGGTGACTGACGAAGAAGCCTTCTCCAAAGGCTTAGTAGATGTTCGAGCCAAGTGCTGCCCACTTGCTTAATGCTAGCCTTACAGAGACCGTTCCAAACAAATGTTAATGACCAAGGTAATTCCCTGCAGACAGATATTTACTCAAACTTACATCTTTTAATTGTGCAACATGCTTTAAATCTCACTTCCAGGTTACTAGGAGAACAGGAGATGTTACTTTAACTGGAATAAAACAGAACTGGTTGCTTTAAGAGACTACTTGCTTTTGCAGAGAAGGCATGGGCTGATTTGTTTTTAACACTGATTGCCTTCCCTGTGGTTACAATAATTCCTAAAAAGAAGGTTGACGTACATGGATGTGGACAATGTAGGAGCCTATCCTGGTTTTACCACTATTGTACTTGTTGGAAGGATGCAGGAAGTCAATGCACAAGTCACTGGACAACCAGCCAGGCTTTTACTTAATGTTTGAAAAGGAAAAATAGGGAGAAACATCACTCTTTCTCCAGAAGTAGTGGCATTTTTGTACTCCTCAAAGTGCAAAACAAGACCAAACAAACACATTATTGTTAGGATTTGAACTGACCACTGTTAGCGTTTACCGTGCCTTTTTTTCCCCACTCTGTTTATTACTGTGTAGACTTCTCAGTAATTTTTCATACTTTCCTACTTTGGTATGTGCAAAATAAGCCCAGTGAGGCCTCAGCAAGGCTGTACAAACAATCAAAGATGAAAAACAAAAACAGCAATTCCCAAATTATCTCAAAAGTACAATGAAAAGTGCTCCATCTCTAACCTTTCTTACCAGTGTGCCTATTCCCTAGGTGTATATAAACACAACACAAAGTAATTTATAAAGTAAGTCATGCACTCTACCCTTGTAACAGCACAGACTGGGAGAGCTGACCAGCTGGGTAGCAGCTCTGCGGAGAAGGACATGGGAAGCCAGGAGGAAAGCTGTCTGTGGAGCACGTAAGAGCAACCTGGACATACCTACGAGAGGGTTAGTGCGAAGGTGGAACTCAGCTCCTCATGGTAGTGTGCAGAGAGAGAATGAAGAGAGGAGTTGTAAATCAATGTAGGGTATGCTGCAATTAGGTAAGAAGCAACATTTTTCACTGTGAGGATAACTGACCACTAGAATAGGTTGCCCAGGATGCTGGTGAAATCTTTGTACTTGGAAGCTTTCAGGATCCATCCTGGACAAGTCCTGATGCTGCCTGGTCTAACTGCAGTATTGAACCTGCTCTGAGCAGGAGGCTGTACTACGAACCTACTGAGCTCCTTCCAAACCAAATTCTATAGCTCTATGATTATTAAAAAAAAAAAAAAAAAAAAAAAAAAAAAAAAGTTGGTAAAATAGGTCAGCTCTGACTCCAGTGCTCCTAGAACAGCAGAAGGCACTTGTGCCTTGTCCTGCACTCCTGCACTTGTGTTCCACAGTACTTCCCTCTGAGCTGCTACCTCGTTCCTCATGTAAACCAGCACTTCAATAGATCTTAGCTACTGTGATGGCACAGTTACTGCAGGTCAAATAGTGCACTATAAAATACTGTGCTGAGTGCAGCACGGCTAAGCATCTGTTTTATTTCAAACAGGGCTGTTATACTTCTGTTGGAACTGATGGCTAAGTTCCCAGTGCAATATTGCTTTCCACAGAGCACTTTGTTCACTTTAACCTCACTGTTTTGTTTTTCCCTTGTACTTTTTGTGTTCCTGTACCAGCTTCTGGCAGGTAATTTGAGTCCTGTTTCATTGCTATTAGAGATCTGGATTTCGCCTTGTACTTCTAAGATACCTCTAAGATTTATGCACAACCATAGCTAGATTTATGGACAGAAATATGAACAGGTCTGTCATCAAAGCTGTACCTTTCTGGATTCTTTTATAATTCCTTTATAAATCCTTTGCATCATAACAAGATGAAAGCGCTGTGTGGGGAATTATGTTCATGTGTGTGGTATCACTGAAGAAGCTGAAAGTTTCCAGGGCAAAGCCTCAGCATGAACCTCAGTTCTGCACATCAGTTCTTGGTAACAGATAAGTTGGTTGGCACATTTAAGAAATTGGAGTTTGCATGTGGCTGGGCTGCCTAGGCTAAACGAGAAACTTTTGTGATCCAGCTCACAGACTTCTCATGACGTTCAGAGCTGTGATGCTGAGGCTAGTTAGAGCTCCTACAAAACTGAGAAATGCTATTTTATATGAGAAAAAAAAATGCCAGTGACTGATGCCATGAACTAGATGGGGAATAAAAGCGGACATTTGGTTTTGCCTGAGCATAAAGCCTATTTCAGTCTTTTTTTTTGCATCTTAGAAAGATGTCTCTAAGTTGCTCATATTAAGCACAGCTTCTTTCCAACTGGTCCCTTGGCTTTTATTATGCATTACTCTAGACATAATAGTTCTTTCCTTTCTTTTATTTTGAGAGACTGCATCACTTAGATACTAATACTGTATTTCTTTTGAATTTAATCTGCCAAAATGGAACAAAGCTGATTTCTTGAGCACAATTTCTTTCTTGGGCCAAGGCCATTAAGTCTTTACAGCAAGCTCGATAGGTTACAAACATTTTAGAGATCGTAACTTTGTTATGAAGAAGGGATATAAAACAGTCAGGTTTGAAATATTTACAGCTGAAGGGAGTGCAGAAGGGGTAATCAGCTTTCTGCCAGCATTGAGTAGAAGATCAAATTACTGAGATGTTAATGGGATCTTTTATGGTGCTATATTTGCCTCTCTTCATGGCAGGCTTCCTCCATCTTTGTGGATTTTTTTTTTGCGTTTCCAAAATACAAATGACTTAGGGATGACCAAACAAATTCTGAGTTAAATTACATTCAATGCTAAACTGAGGCATATTACTCAAAGGTTTCTATCTCATTCACTCTTTGATTTCGTTAACAGTTTATTCTAAACATTTAGGGGGTTGAAACTTTATGTTATTCCTATGTTTCTTAGAGGTTTTCTGGAGAGCTTGATCAAAATAGATTTGTTTGTTTTTAAGAATAAGAAGTAAACTACTTTTTTTTCCAATTCTTTTGAACAAAAGTGATGCTTCAAGTATTAAGATTAGAAATGTATAGGGTCATGCTAGAGCATCTTGATCTTGATTTGTCTATTGCACCATTTTTTTAATTCCTAATTTTTTTTTTTGAAATATTGGCAAAATAGATTGTCCTTTTATAAGGCCTATTTTTCTATATCAGAATAATTTTTACACTAAGGCAGGTGTCAGATGAAAAGGAAAAAATGTATTGTTCTCATATCTTGAATTTAACATTTGGATTTATGATATGACAGACTGGTACAACTAGTCCCTGAAAATTTGATATAAAGAGCAGTTCTCCATGATAAGTAAATTTTACAGTTTTTGCAATTAGCTAGCATTATTATTGCTGCTAATGAAACACCTCGAGCTCACTAAGTCTGCAAAGAAGCTGTTTAATATAATGTTTTATATAGCATTTAATTATTACAAAAATGCTCAGGCCATCTTAGACTATGAATCAATGTTCATAATCAATAGGTATTAGAAAAAGAGGAGGATGGCAAATTATTTTTTGTTTTTTTTTTATTGAATTAATGAATTAAGTTGGATTTTGCCCAAACAAAAGATGACATGGCCACTAAAGCCCATTTAATATCTTTGTTCCTTCTATGTGCACCATCTATCTGGCATTGATTTATAAGTACAGCTTGTAGAGAGCTGTTGCTAGGGGACAGAGCTTTTATAAGGCCCAGCTAAAGCAATATTCCTGAAGAAGAAAAGTAATTTACATATTTCAAGTGCTGCCAACAAAAAAATATTTAATCAAGCCCAAATAAGTTATTAAAGGAAACAAATATAATCATGGATAAGAGTAGAAACATGTATACCAAAGAGAAAAAAGGAAGAAAGTTTGCTACATACTGACTCTCTGGGCAATACTGCTTCATGCCGTTGCAGAGAACCTGAGTAATTTTTTTATTTCATTGAACTCTTCCCAGTTTATACTCCCATCACTGAGATCAAAATACCTGGAGTGAATTTTATCCTAGGTATAAATCTATCTACTTTAATTTAACCAAAGAGTTTCTGTGTTACCCAAGCTGCCTACTGTCTGGGGTGAGAAGCACAGGAGGGAAGAAAACTCTACCAAGGCCTCTTCTAGTTCCCTAAATAGTTGCTTTCTGAATTACAGTGCTGGTGAGGAGTCTGTCCTGAGAGAAACCCTGAGACTGCATCTGTGTTTTTATATTTCCTTCCTTCCTTCCTTCCTTCCTTCCTTCCTTCCTTCCTTCCTTCCTTCCTTCCT
>VZSV01000467.1:66146-92171 GCA_013398735.1 Nothocercus julius | reverse complement strand
GGGATCACAGGCCTGTCATCTGACACACCAAGATTGCCTCAGCATTGATAAGGCAGCCCTTCCTTCCTTCCTTCCTTCCTTTCTCCCTCCCTCCCTCCCTCCCTCCACCTCTCCCTCTCTCCCTCTCTCCTTCCCTCCTTTCCCTTGCCTTGCCTTGCCTTCCCTTGCCTTCCCTTCCTTCTTTGTTTGAAACCTTCCCTTTACATAGATATCCTTGCCTATCAAATGTCAAAAAAATGTGGATAGATGACCATGAGAACTCCTAATATTCTCCTCCTTTCCTAACTGCTAAAAGCTTATTTTTGCAGGACTTAACAATTCTTTTCTTTCTTTTCAAAACAAACATTTCATTGATAAGAATAGTTTTTCACAAATGTTACTCAGAATTTATGACCTTTGCCAACATTAGCACTGCACTGAGAACAACCTGTTCTCCTCGGCTAGACAACCATCAAATTGATGTGAAAATGCTCCCCCTTGATGGGACAAACATATATGACCACATAAATCATTCCCTGTTTTCTTAAGTGGTTTGAATGAGTATGTGACCAACATTTGTTATGATCCTTCCTCTGTTATTTTGATACATAATCAGGACAAATTAGATTAAGTCAGCTCCGGGAAACTGTATTTTCAGCTAACGGTTCGACAGAGCAATATTAGTGACTCTAGGCAGCTTGGGATGGCTTCTAAACCCCAGCAGAATAAAAACATACTGGCAGAGGCTGTGGTAAAGTCTGCATTGCATTTATAATACACAACAAAATCTGTCTCAAGTAAGGTTTTGTAAAAGACGAGTAAACTTTATCTCTGATTGTGTGTGATAAATGCAGGAATACCTACAGGTCTCAGATGTTTTGGGGACCTTATTGTCCTGGACTCTCTTGCTATGCACATTCTCAGTCTATTCTGCCCTGCATAGTCTCAACTACAAAACAAACTAAAAAGTAAAAGCAGGAAATTGATTTTTAACAAAATCCACTGAATAGACCTTTATCAGAACTAGAAATTGGACCTAAATGTCCTACATCTTAGTTTCAAGCCTTAACAATCATCTCCAGAAGAGTGCATGTGCATGACTAATTACTGCAAATGTCTTTTTGAGGCACTGTCTGGCTGCATTATACAGACATGCCCTGTTGGAATCTACTGTAGAGCATAACCTATGGCTGTTTGTTCTGCTTATGAGTAATGGCAAACAAATGAAATACTGAAAATGAAACTGAATCTTTGAGCTCATTTTCATCTTCTGAAGGGCTTTTGTGTCAGAAGCTTGTTTTTTCAAATTCTACATTAAATGTTTAGAAAGAAGGTTTTGGAAATGCACTTTTGTAACAGATTTGTGGGTTAAGGTAACTTGTAGAAGGTAGAAGGAAAATAAAAATGAAGATACCTCTTTGGGAAAGAAGTGCTATACAAACAACAGTTAAAGACTCAATGTTATTTTTCAAAAAGAGCTGAGTATAACTCTATATTTCCCCATTAAGACATAGTGAGCATGATATCTCATGGTTGGGTATGATTGCTTCCAATTTCCTGATGGTGACTTTCAACATCTAGTGTTAATCTTTTCATAACGCCCTCAGAAACAGTGTACATGGAAAAAAAAAAAAAAAAAAAAAAAAAAAAAAAAAAAAAAAAAAAAAAAAAAAAAAGACTATGAAACCTGTATGATGGAACGATGTTGTCTATTTATGCATCAGTGAATTTAGATCAGTATACCTACAGTAGAGGGAAGCAGCATAGGGTACTTTTTTGAAAATTACACTCTAGGAAAGAGGGGGATAATGGCACTTGTGTTCCCTCTACTGCCTGAAGGTCCTTTTCACCTTTCCAGCCTGAAGGTGTGAAATGCTGCCCACCAAGGAAAGAGGGAAGATGCCGATGTTGATTTCTGTGGTTGCCGGACCAGGTCATTCCAACCAAAACTCATCTTCTATAGAGAAACCAGCATGGAGACCAAAGAAATGGGGAAAAGGTGGGCTGGTGGGAGGCACAAGTAAATAAATTTGTTAGAGGAGATATTAAACTAGTTTACTAGGCCATTAAATTTGCTGGAAGGCATATACCCTATGCACAAAATTTTGAAAGCATGGAACAGCTAAAACGTATATGCTGATCCTCATTTTCCATTTCTAGCACAGTCAATACTTCCTCTGGCCTTCCTTGCTTCATTGAGCTCCAGAACATGGGCTCAAAGGCTCTGCAATCTCCCCAGCTCTGCTCTTGGAGCTGCTCAGATAGATAATCGTTCCTAACCAGTTTCAATCTAAATAAACTAGATAATATTTAAACTAATAAATTCAAGCTGCTTTATAAATAAGGATACAAAAGAACAGCACAACTCTAAAATAAGAAAACAGAAGCACTAAATAAGTTTCAAGTAGTAAGGGACATAAAAAGCAAAAACAGCTTATATGAATAAATTAGAAATACAAGAGAAAATAAGTAGAGAGATTGAATAAGAAATTCTACAGAGAAAGCTGAATTGTTTGCTTTCATCTTCACGGAAAAGGTAAATTGTGCTGGATATTTCACCAAATTAATTTTAACAAGGTATTTGGAATGCAGGTCAGAGTATAGAAGAGAACAATTCAAGGAATATTTGGTACATTCATGTTGTCAGGGTTTGATGAAATTCACCCTAAGAAAGGAGCCAAAGTAATCTTTGAATGCTTTGTGATTATATCTGGGAACTTGCAGACGTGAGAGATCTGAGAAGACTAGAGAAAAACAAACTTTTTTTTTTTTTTTTTTTTTTTTTTTTTTTTTTCTGAAGAGGAGCTGAGGAAATATTTATAGATCAAGCAGTCTAGTTTCAGTTCCTGGAAACAATCTGGAACAAATTATTGAAGTAATGGCAAATAACTATCAAATGGAAAGGTGATCTATTGATTCACATCAAATGTAGGGCGAGTTGATTGGATTCCCATAAAGATATGGTTTTGGTTTAGTTTTATTGAGTATCTTGATGAAAAATGTGGACAATAGAATGGAGAATATACCTCTAAATTTATGGCTTGCACCAAACTGAACGGAGTTCTAAATATTTGCGGAAAAAAAGTAAAATTTCTGCTGGCAATTTGAAGAGTTGGTCAGAAACTAAAAGGTGATATTCAATATTGATGAGAATGAGTACAAAGTTCTGCATGTAAAGGAAAGCAAATGGCAATTTGAAGCTGAATAACTGAATAAAGAAACCAGTGCAGCAGAAAAAGACAGAGGATTAATGTGGGTGCTAAGCCAAAACTGAGACTGCAAATAGATCTTCCTGCTGGGAAAGTAGTTCCTATTCTTGGATTTTTGAACCAGAGATTTGTGCTTAAAACATCTAGCTACATATGTCACTTACCTACAGAGAGACCTTGGTAGGTGCTGTGTGTAGTTTTGGGTACTGCTTTCTAAAGATAAAAGCAAAGTGAAAATAATCCAGTGATGTGAATGATAAAGGATTTGGAAAGGAGGACCAACAAGAGAACTGGGCCTCTTGAGAGGTTACTAAAGGTGACTTGAATATAGGTTGTTTTAATACTGATGATCACCAATAGCTTTGAAGAAATGTGTGGCTAGGGTGGTGGAACACGAGACTGGATAATATGGAGGGATTGAGAAACCTCAAGATTAGGCTACAGAAGATTAGGCTACAGAAAGATCTGTCAGGGATGGACAAGCATACATGATCTAGTTTGAGTTGGGGAGGTTAGATAAGATGTTCTCTGGAGATGATCTGGACCTTTGAACTTCTATTTCTTTGAGTGTATTTCTAACAGTGACATAATAATTTCTGAAATACAGAAGTTAGTCCTCATTACTACTCATCTGGTAGAACTGATGCAGCAGGGAAGGAGAAAGTATGACTTTGACGGCAAGAATATGAGAGTTTGAGGTAAGGACTCATTGTTTTGTGAAAGAGCACGTATAAAACATGGTAGCATTCAGAACTGCTTACTTGCGTCTTGTTCTGTCACGTAACTTTATTTTGTAATCTTAAAAACTGTTACACAACTAGGATATTATGGTCTTATCTTGATTTTTATGCACGAATATATGGAATATTCCATTAGCACCCTTTAAAGTCACTTTGAAGTCATCTTAGCCTTTAATTTTTATCTTCCATGTTAGGTTCTGATGTAAAAACTTTCTGGAAGTTGGAATAATGAAATAATTTGTAGCCACGAGATTTTAAGTTTATAGTGACAGAGTAAGGGAGTAGAAGGTTGAAATACATTTACCCTATAGTAGAACTGTAAGAGACTGTTGTGGATTGTGTTTGTCTCGACATTGTTGCCATACCATTTAGGACTTCTTGGCCTTGGCTCTGGGAAGACTGTGATATCAGCTTGAGGTGTTTTACCTGCTTCTTGGCCTTGGCATCCTGTCTCTGGGAAGATTTTGAGCGCAGCACAAGACCAAAAAAACAATGCTCAGCAGTGCCTACAGAGCAGCGCTTGCACTCGAGCTGGCTAAAGGAGAGCATCAGAGCACACAGAAAGTGGGTGGACACTTCAAGAATGGGGACATAAAAGAACTGTGTATTCCCCCACTGGGTGGCGGCTTCTTCCAGGGCGCACGGCTTCTTTCCCTGAACATCACCTGCACCGAGGCACCGAGACACCTGTACCTGCACCAAAGCAGAGCCAACAATTTAGCTGCACTGGTGGTGGTGGTAACTATAATCTTGCTGCATCTCTCCTGATTGCTTACTTTTCCTTCTTTTTCCTTCTTCTCCTCTCTGTCCTATCGTGCTTATGAGAATAAAGCTTACAAGGTTGTATGGCATTTGACCTCATTTGCGTCTTAATCTCGCTCTTGGGATCGTATCGAAACCTCCCCTGACACCGGATTGGGACAAGAACCTCAAACAAAAAGCTACTATTTTGTCTGGTCATAAACAGGAGGCAATAACGAACTGAATGCATTAGCCCAATTTATGTGATTAAATAATCTTTGTTCAGCTATATGCTTTGTGAAAGTCTTAGTGGGAATTGTCTACATTGTCCAGACAGGAAGAAAAGAACCTTTTACCTTACAGTGGGCTAATGATTGGTTGACAACATAATTATACATCAGGGAAGTTCTGAAGAGAAGGAAGTCTGCAGCTTCATACTGAAGTTTACTGCTCTGAATGCAACCTGAAGACATAGTGTATGCACACACACTGCGTCCCTCAACCTACATATTCTGAATCATTTGTTGGAGGGATATGGAGAAGGAGGCAACTATTAAAATTTGGTTTTAGACTGAGTACATTAAATATAACTTTGCTTCCATGCCTGTTACTTCAATCTTCATGAATTTTGCAACCATTTACATTCTTTTTTAAAATATAAAGCTTTTAGCTTTTTCTGTTTTGTCTATTGTTTGGGATTTTAAGGTGGTTGGTTAATATCCAGGCATTTCACCCATATACCGTTTCATCTTTAAAGTAGGGTTCTGTGTCACATTTTCAGTGGCCAGAACCCTAGCATGTTTCTCCGGAAAGACAGAAATGTGTCTGCCCATCTGAAGAGTTAGAGTCCACTTACCATCAGGGTAGCTCAGGAGCTGGTAACATGTGAGTTAAGAAGAGCTTTGGTGATCAGTGTCAACTAGGAAAGTGTGGCCTTTGATAGTAGGATAAAGAGAACCTGCATCCTTAGAGTCCCAGGGCAATTTGGTCATTGATAATATAGTCTGGGGAAATGGAACAAAGCATTGTAAAGATGCCATTTAAAATTGTTATGAGTTTTTCTTTCATAGAATGGAAATAAATCATCTTTTCAGTCCTAATATGATTATGGATCACAAATCAAATAAGTGCTAGCTAAAATAAATGGAGTTTTCTTTCTGAATACAGAGGCATCTGAGGAAATGAAAAAAATTTTGAGGCAAATTCATTTGCTTCTCAGTAAAGATACCTGCTGTATCTTCCAACCTCAGAGAAAATCTTTGTTGATAGCTGCTTCTCCTGCTTTTCTCATTTCCAGGGATCACCCTTATTTTCAAACCATTCAGATACTTTTTCAAAATGCCCGGGGCAAACAGTAATGACCTTATACCATCCTGAGTTCAAGATGGCATTCCTGTTTGAGATACTGGTTAATCTCTTTGTCATGTGCACCCTTAAACTGAAAAAAAAAAAAAAAAAAAAAGAGAGTTTTGACTTGAATGTGCCTTATTTCTCATGTTAAAATTCACCATGCACATAAAGTTCAACTTTGGGATTTTTCTCAAAATACCTCAGTACCTCAGCAACCCACTGCCTATAGCTCATGGCTGTGCCCCAGGACAGGCAACAAAGTTGTTACTCTTCCTTTACCAGGGTGCTTAAGCCAGGAGGAATCATCAGCATGCACGTGTTAGTTAACAGTGCCCAAAATAAAAACAAAGTAAGAGGATGCCTCTTACTCATGCAGTGAATATATTAAGAATCCTTGAGGGAATGCCTAGGAAGTTCATTGTTAAAAGTGAAGGTAACTGGAAATCTTTCCATTCAGTGAATCATTTTGAAACTCAGTTTTTGATTCACTGATGAGACTTGTGAAATGGCAGTTGTAATAAAAATTTTTCCAGTAGGGAATATGACATTCTCTGTAGCCCTGAGCTTGACTTGATTCAGTTCATGCATGTTACTCGACAGTTAGCAAACATGAAATTTGGACTGGATTAACTTGAACTGGATTGAAACTAGTGACCTTTAGAGGAAAGGCATGGTAGCCTCCTTTTAAGTTTCTTTTTACCATTCTGTTCCTTATTCCCAAGTACTGAGGAGGAGAAAAACTTTTGAACTGAACATTTAAGTTGGACATCCTTAGGCACAAAAACACTCTATTGTTTCTAAAATGTCCTCACAGCGCTCTGTATGAAGCTCTTCCTTTGCTTTACGGTCTGGACAAGGAATGTAGAAACCCACAGAACATGAGGCCTTCTTTCAAAACACAATTTTTTTTGGTCCTAATTGATAACACTGAGATTCAAATGCTTTTCATTTAAGAACAGGCATATCTTCACATGTCTTGTTAGCATTGATCACTTCTAGATGGCTCTGCTGATTCCCATAATGTAGCTAGTTGTGTTTGTGAATCCATATGATAAGGTGAGGAAATGACTGTAAGCACCTGGGGTACAGCTGAAAAAAGATACTGGAGATATCTGTCAGAAATAAATGTCAGAATAAAGAATCAGCCCTCCACTATAATTGTTTGCCAGAAAGCTGTGTTTTTGGCATAGAGCTGCAGGTCATATCCAAGCAATTGAATGAGACCTACTGTGCTGTCAAAACACAAAAGCCTTCTTCAAATCAGTTTGACCAACATGCATAATAATAATAAGAATTAGAAAATGCCCCTTGACAATGTATGTTCTGAAAAGCCAGAATCTTTTATTAAAATTTTAAATTAGGCTGCTTCTTCAAATAAAACGATTGCCAAGAAAATATTTAACACAGACTGAAAACTCATATCAGAGTATGGAGGAATCAGAGAATCAGAGGATTCAGTGCTGTCTATTCTCTTTGATTTTCTTCATGAGATATGCTGGTTCATATTTGCATTGCTTTTGTGATCATACTGTTCTTATTGACAGTACCTATATTGTAGCTATTATTAGCAATAGAAAAAAAAATGCATTTTTCCTTTAGATTTAAAAGGAGAGATTTTTTTCACAGAGCTTCTGAAAGCAGTTTTTATTATTTGTTCTGAGAAGCTGATAAGAGGAAATCTCACTTGAAAACTAAATCAAAAATCCATGTTTTATGGTTGTTTTTTGGGAGCTGGCATTTCTGCCTAGCTCTTTCCTTAGAACATATGGTACTTTTTAAAGGTGAAAAAATTTGGATTTTTCACACTTTATTATTAGTAACAGCTTGAACAGGAATATAACACACAAAGGAGGTTATGCCAGGTGAATGGGAAGGAGTTAAAACTGCATGAAATCCCTGTTAATGAAGGGGGAGGTAATGCCACTGGGAAGGTTACGGAGATGGTAAGCAGTAATTATTAGGTACTCCTTTGGAAAATGTCTCTTTCCTTTAAATAGAAGTTCAGGCACAGATGTGTGCACAAAGAAGCTCAGTTCAGAAGAACTGTAAGAGCAATTCAAGTGTTGCTTCATTTAGGGCAGTTATGTGTTATGTGATAATGAAGAGAATGAGGGCAGCCTTAGAGTGACAGGATGTTTTTTTATATTTCTCTGCAATTGATATATGGACTCCTAAGGAGGAAGAATTGAATTAGAATCCAAGGAGTTGATTATCTGCTAAGCTTCCTGCCTACCATGCTGCTGGTGATGAAGAGTTCTCTGCAGTATCAGCGTGCTCAAAATGGGGTGGCTTTGAATAGCAAAGACTCACACCACTACTCTTCCCTTACCGCTGGAAAGAGGAAAGGCATCAAATCCATCCCTGCCTGATGGAGCTCTTTGTACCCTTGAACTACTTGAGCTGGGATTTGGATACTGTGCAGCTGAAGCAATATCAAAAGCAGTCAGTTCTTCATGTCTTCGTCTGAATAGGCATATGTGCAGTAGCTAAAATTCAACATAAACTTGATTTTTTCTTGAATTATTTGATTGGTTTGCTATGAATTGTGCTCAGTTTAAGCAAGAACATTGGATATTTACATGAACCCTGATTAATGAGCAAGTTTTGTTCTGTTCCTTAGGCGCAAACACACTCTGTTGTCTTTAAAATGTCCTCACAGTTCTCTCTGTGAAATTTTTCTTTGGCTTTACAGCTTGGACAAGGAACATAGAAACTCAGAGAACATTAAGCTGTCTTCAAAAACAAAATATTTTTGATTATGCACATGTGCTCTGACTGCACCCTGGTACTGGGAGGAAGGGCCAGAGTCCAGCAAATACTGGAAGAGACGTAGAGCAAGTCAGAGGGTGGATGTCAAATTTCAAAATTACATCTGAGAGGAAAGAACTATTCTCTAAAATATCAATTCCTTTTGAAAGCACTCTGCACTAGTGCAAAAAAAGGTCTATTAGTTGATGAAAATGAAAAGCTTTTGACTGACACTGAGTATTCTTAACCTCTCCATCAATTGTTTTATGTTGCAAGAATGCTTTGGTTTTTGACTGATTTATTGCAGTTCTCTCACTTTATTTGTGCAGGATAAGCTTTGTCCTTTTTGCAAGTTTGACTTGTCTTATGGTTTGTGAAGAGTTCATTGTCTACTTTCATTGTTATTTACTGTTGTTCTTCACGTTGAATACTGACGTGAAGAGTTCTTTGAGTAGAGCAATGACTTCTCTGGGTTTCTCAACTCAGCTTCTAAATGCAATGAAACAGAAGGAAGGAAATGTTCTTTATGCTGAAAATAAAATAAAAAAATTCCCTGCAGTGTCCTGTCTGGTAGTTTGCTCCACTTCAGTGAAACTGAATTGACTTCAGTTGGGGACTTGCTCAGGATCTGTCAGTCTTGGATCTTACTTAGCCTTGCTTGGCAGGAGCCTCTGCCACGTTTTAAGGGGACAGAGAGTTTGACTGGAAATCAAATGACCGTTGCCTTCAGAAAAGAATATTTCTGCTGGACTGGCTACTTAAAAAGGCAGTAAGTGTATTCTCAAGAACTTGTATAAATGTGTCATTAGTTTCATATTTATGACATTGTGCGCCTATATGCAACTAAATTGTCCTGTTTTAAGTTCTTTTTGCTTTAGGAAAAAAAGAGTTCTGGCAAGGAAATAGTTTTCATGAGGAAGATGTAATAATTAATTACATTTCGCGACCCTAATCTTTAAAAATATTGACGCATATTAATATTATTTCACTTACTGGTAGTTCTGTAGAAATAACTGTAGGTTTGCATGATTCTTGGAGAATAATTTTCAGTAAGTATAGCATATCATTTGTGAGAAAACTCTGAATTTAGTTGCTTTATTCATTTTTCTTCAAGGCGCCTATGGTGCCATGCATAAATACAGTGAAGATGTAAGATGTTTAAATGTTTCATTGAAAGCATAACCACCTCACATATGTGACTTGAAAGCTTTCTGGACACTCAATACTCAGGTTTGTAATAAGCCTAAGAAGCAATATCATTAAAAAAAAAAAAAACAGCAAATAAAACAATGAAAAGATAATAAAATATATTTAAATTAAGGTAGTGTCCAGAGAGACATTAAGTGGAAAGTATTACTATTATAGATCATACAGTACATTTTCCACAAAATACCCAATTTTAAATTGGAAGGAAGTTGCTACAAAGATTTTTTTTTTAAAAAGTGAGAGTTTTACACTTTCATCCTGTATAGGTTTTCTTCACATTTGAAGAGGAGTTAAGGGAAACTGCAAAGTCTCTAGATAGGGATTGGAAATAGGGTGCAAGAAGCCTTCATTCTTTTCCTGACACTTCTGTAGTCATAGGTGGAACTATGAATCGATGGCCTCTTCTCTTTTTGTAGTTTTTTCTCCAAGTGTTCTCTGTATGAAGTATCTCATTGGCCTGTTCCTCAATTATCTAGATGATAATCATTTTGTTTTGAGATAGACCTTGTTGCTGGGTTTCATGCATAATTTCAACTTGCTGGACAAGTTGATGGAAGGATGAAAACTCTGATCCATTGTAAAGATTTTTCTTTTTTTTTTTTTTCCCTGGAAATTCCTTGCTCCAGCCTTTGTGTAATCAAGAGAGAAGAACAGCTCATCCTCTTTCCAGATTAATGATTGGCAGTTCAACAATTTATTTTGATCCGTTAATACAAGTTATGGCCTAGTTTACAGACTGTATTGGACCACAACTACAACCATGGCTAAGTGCCGTAGCAAATATGCTCCTAATTATGTTTGCTAATAACTGTGAGGAGAAGAGCGCTGACTGTATTTACATCTTTGTTACTTTTTCTGATTAAAAATAAAGTATTCACCATGCTAATTTTTATAATGGATATCTTTTCTTGCACTAGGAAAGTGCAAATTCTGACTATATTGTAGTAATACAAATAGATGAAAAGTTTAACAAATTCATCTTTGCTGCAAATACAAGCTCCAAAATGATAATCTTATGTTACTCTCTGTCAAAATAAAATGAAAACTACTTTACTCAATTTTCTTTCAAGAAAAAAATAGTGTGTGTTTAAACATGCACATTTTTTCTTCAGATTTACACAAATATGTTCCTATCTCCTTTCATGGGATAGATAAGCACTGTAGTTGAAATGGCTTCAATATTTCAGACTTTGAAAAAAGGAATGAAGAATAACAATCAGCTAAATCCCCAAAAATAAGAAAATTCAGTGTAAAGGCATAGTGTATTCTTTGTTGTAGTTCAAGTTTGGTTCTACAGGATCAAATCTTCTACATTGTATTTCAGGATTCTGCCTTGGAATTTAAAAAAGAAAAAAGCTTGTTGTAGGGAAATAGTTTCTAATTTTACACAATTTATATAAAAATATTCATTTTTTATTCAGTAGTTTAATTTTTATAAACAAAACAAAATCAGAAAGAAAAAGAATAAAGCATTTTTACATTCTTTGGTTTTGATAATTTCCTCTGTATTTATCTGGATGATTTCCTCTTGTCTGATAAGCTGTCTAGTGAAACAGAGAGGGTTATATAAAACAGTAGTGTTTGTGGAGTGAAACAGAGAGGGTTATATAAAACAGTAGTGTTTGTGGTACATAATTTCTGTTGCACTACCTAGGCCAACAAATCTGAATGTTTATTTGAACGTTTGGAATTTGTAAGTATACACTACTGGACTTGTAATCATATTTAAAAACCAATAGTACAGAAGAGGAAGGTCATGATATATTGCCAATATACTGGACATCCTTCACAAATAAATTTGTGAAATTAGTATTTTATAGCCTTGATTAAAAAGAAAGAAGGATGTGAATTTCCTCCATTTAACTGATTCATTTATTCATCAGTTTTCTTCCAGTATTATTTTGACTTGATTAAGGAAAATATTTATCTCTCAAGACCCAACTGTAAACAACTCAAGCTTACAGTATAATGGGAAATCTTGATTTTTCCCAAGTGATTCACATATTAATCTTATTTAAGTTAGCTTGGGGAAACTTTTTGAAGCGAGCTTGAGCGATTAACCATCTATATTCTGAGCTGGTTTAGCATACAAGTGCAGCCTGAGCTGACAGGTTTGACAGCAAGGTAATATCAGGTTCATCACTGAAGAAGGTAGCAGCCTAGATTCTCAGAAAGAGTAAACTGATATAGAAGAGTTGTACACTAAATACAAAAGTGTTTCCACAGTTGAATATAAGACCATGGAAATTTGCTGGCTGTAAACACAGTTGGCCTCTTTCTAACCACAGTGTGAGCAAAATATGAAATCACCAAGAGAACCACAGCCATACAGAATAATGAATAGTTAGTTAAAAGAACAAGTCATTATACAGTCCAAGGGCTGGAATTTCATAATTGTTCAGGAAATATTCCATGACAGTTTACTAATTTCTCTATAAAAATATTAATTTCTCTGTGATGAAGCATATATGTTCAAATTGTTCAAATTAAAAAAAAAAAAAAAAAAAAAAAAAAAAAAACCTTATAAATCATAGCTAAATTAGACCAAAACACCTGGGTGATTTAGTGAAGTCAGTAATGGGCTTCCTGGAATTATTGACTCTTCATTCTGGGAACTCTACAAGTCCTCAGTTCACTGACAAAGCAGAAGACCTCTGGACCAAGAAAGCATCTTCACCAGCCTATGCTAGCAATGATTGGCTTTCAGTAGCTGTGGTGCATTGTACTGGACAGAAGTGGTACGAAAATGTCAGAAGGAAAAGACACATGAGCCAGGAGGAGAGGAATTTGTGAATTCACCTTGTTTCCCAGAATCTCAGGTATGTGTGGGGTGATGATGGGCCCCACTGTGCACCACAGGAGAACACACAGACTTTCAGGCTCCCTCAGGGTATCAAGTTCAGTGGGATTACCCATCAGAAAGCCAAATACTTGATGTGGGGAGAAAGTTTCTGCTGTGCTGAGGCAATGATTTGGGCTGCAGTGGGATACAGCCAGACTATATTGACAGTGTAATTATGAATCATCAAACCTGCAGCTATTAGTTCCTCCAAACATAGTGAAAAATAGCTTCTGGGGACAAGCCTCATCAACTTCTGTTTTTGCTATCTGTCAAAATAAGAGCTGGTTATGTTGAAGTTTTACTAAAATTTACTGGACTTTTATGTCTGCCAAGCAACACCTAGGAAACTTAGTTGGCACATGTTGTATTTTGAGTTTTTCCTCTCAATGCAAGCATGGTTTTTGTAATTTGTTCCATCAAAACGAAGCACACAGCCAACCTGACAGCTCCAGAAGGTTGCTTGCTGGTGGAATATGCAATTCTGCTTATGTATTAAGATTTCAAATTTGTTCTTGAAAGCTTGCTCCTTCATTTATACTGCTGGAATGGATATTTAGCACTGGTAAGTGTGTGGGTTAATGATACAACAAATAGCTGTTGACATTTAAATAGCCTATAATAGTCTCATATTACCAAGCCAAGAGCCAGAAATATTTACAATTTGTTAATTATATGAAGCTTCCCTGACAATTTTTAAAACACTAATCTCCCTTTGGAAAGGTTCTGGAATATTTTTTAGCTTATAACCCACTTGTAGGCTTTTTCTTAAAGTTGTGCTTTTGAACTAGTTGTGCACTACCACTTGTATGAAGCTTTTTATAAAAAAAATTTATATGTTCTGTAAATTAGCTTGATCGGTCCATCTCCATGTCTCCTGTTTGAGATCACAGAATCACAGAGTGGTTGAGGTTGGAAGGGACCTCTAGAGGTCATCTAGTCCAACTCCCCTGCTCCAGCAGGGACACCTAGAGGACGTGGCACAGGGTGGCATCCAGGCGGGTTTGGAAGATCTCCAGAGAAGCAGACTCCACATCCTATCTGGGCAGCCTGTTCCAGGGCTCTGTCACCCTCACAGTAAAGAATTTATTCCTCACATATAGATGGAACTTCATGTGTTTCAATTTCTACCCATTACGCTTTGTCCTGTCACTGGCCTCCACCGAGAAGAGTTTGGCCCCAAACTCTTTTTTGTTTTCCTTTTCCACATTTACTAGTGCGGAACACCTCCTGATAAGCACGATGCAGTCAAAAATAGATGAGTTACGCTGTTGGGCCAACCTGCATGCTGCCTGTTTCATAGTCACTACAACAATTTGACACAGTGCATCAGCAGGATGACAAAACTCCTAGTGTTCCAGTGTGTCTGAGAACAGGACAGGTAAAACTCCCTGACCATAAGAATTTCAGCCTTTGAAGATATTACTAAAATTTAAAACATAAGCTGAGGTTGAAAGATAGTAACGACATTATTTTGAAACTGCTCTCACCTTAACATGCAAACTCAGTTTTTGGATTTATTTTAAAGATTAATTATTTCTAAAAGTGGTAAAAGAAGCTGTGATCAAACAGTGACCAAAACAGTGGTGACTTAAGTGGACAGCTTTACATTATCAGATGCTGAAACCATATGCTGCAGTCTTATTGATATTATCATTGACCCAATTGTAGATCTATTTTAAAATTCTTCTACTCATACTATTATTATTGAAATAGGACTCAATATAAGATCGTAGAAAACATTCCACTGGGAGGAGAAAAATATTGTGCTTGATGCATTGTGCTTTCATTTATTTATTACTTAATGAAATAAAGTCAATGTCTGAAGAGAAGATTATAAGACTATCATGTTTTGAAAATACAACAGTTCATTGCCAAAAAAAAACCACTCCAATAGTGGGACACTTAGAAACGGAACTGTACTCAATACTACCATCCTATTTCTCCTAATTCTGGCTTATAATTCTTGCCCTTTTTAAAGGGCTAAGTAACCAGATGGTGGCATACACTATTATTTTTAGACTGCATCCCTCTACGTGACTCTGTAAGCTGCTGGTGTGCTATTCATCAATCTTCTTTGATGCTGTTTAGTGTGTTTAACACACTCTAATTTAACCTTCCTCTCATTCCCTTCTGTGGCAGCCTTTTTCCAGGGATAGTCTTGCTCATGGAGCCATGAGAAGAGAGTTTCCTGCAGGTCTGCTCCTGTGCAGTCCTCTACTCTTCCATCCCTATCACATGGTATTCTTTTTTGTTTCTAGATAGCTTACTGAAAATATTTGGGAAGGTGTTGTTTTAAAGTCTATGAGAAAGATGGACAGAGCAGACAAGGGAAGACTGTTTTATCCTTGAAGTTTATGAACTGCACTCAACTAGATCTTGGGTCAACAGTTAGAAAGGAGGGTGAAACTAGCAGCTTTTGAGTTATGTCCCCTGTTTCTCTTTAGTGTTTGCAACTGTCACAAAAAATCACAGAGTTCTACTTGATGATGCCTTGAAGACACTGTGAAATTTCAGAGTGGGTCAACTACAACATTCAACATTTATCATGGTAAAGAGAAATGCCATGGAGTTGAATGTGAAACATTACCCCAGCCAGCCAAAAGGATGGACGTTGCTGTGTCCTCTGAAAGTCTTCAATTCAGGCCATTTGTCTTTGGCTAGTCTTGCTCTAGGGAGAATGTTAGGAATCTACTTTATGTCTACAAAGACTGCTTTATATGTACATGAAACATAAATTTGTGAAAAATCTAAGAGTCACCTTCCCCCTAACATTTATGGCTATCCTAAATTAATGTAAATTAATTTCAAGATATCCGATGAACAATAACAAACTGCAAATCATATGCTGATAAAGGTCACACCCAGTCTGACATAAGTTTGCTAAACAGTAATTCAGATGAACATCTCAAATCTGTTTTACCTATTTATTAAAATAAATTAGAGGGTGGATGATGGAGTAAGAGAAAAATTAGGCTTGAACATTTAATGCATTTATCTGCTCTAAATCTTAGCCAGAGAAGTTTGACATAGGTTACTAAAATAACATAAAATAACATCTGTTTATTTAATTAAGTAGCTGTCATGGATGACTCCTTTACAGTTGGCTTCAAACATATTTCGTATAGATAGGACTTTTTTCTTATGGAAAGCTACAAATTACAATAACAAACATTAAAAATGTTCAAAATACTATTTCCTCCCAAAGTTCTAATACAAACATTTAACTTCTGTTTTCAAGTATAAAGAGTTTCTGTTTCTCTATAAATGATACATTACTGATCATAAAAAAAAAAAATGTGGTCAAGGGATGTTAGAATAAACTATCTCACTGTGGTACCAAAGAAATACAACTGCTGTACTAATGAGCTTAAAAAAATTTTAATTTGCTAAAACAACTGTTAGATTTTGTTTACAACAATTGGAAAATGGGCTTCATATCACAAGAGCAGGAGGTTGTGTTCTATGTTAGCTGACCTATTTAAGATTACTGGTTCATTCTCTTCACAAGTTTTGAAAATGTGAGATACCTAAGTAGGTATCTGCTTACAACAGTGCATTTACAAAGCTGAGAAGTTCTTATTCTGCCAGCCTTTTATATAGGCTTTTCTGTTCAATTTGTATGATTACATTTTGCTTTTGCTCCATTCTTATGTTCGTTGGCACAAATGTCGTAATAAATCAGCTATGAACAATCAATTAGATCCATATCTCTTCAATTATCCTATAAAAAGGTATGATAACTCCTTACAGGATTATTTTTATTATTTTATGATTCAGCCAATCTAGTTTTACAATAATTAAATCAAAGTACAGAATATGAATGTAAAATGAGAAATAAAGAATCAATTACTGAAAGTTCAATCTAGCAGATCCCACACTATATTTTGGCAATGGCCTAGCTGCAGTCCCTGGAGGCTATATGGTGTAGTTCTGGTGGTGAAAGAAACAGAAAGAACTTCAAAAGCAAAAATATTTATTTTACAAACAATTCATCACAGGAGGTTAGAACAGATTAGGCATCTCTCCTCCCCCCACCCTCATCTCTCTATTTATATATCTCTCTGCTTGTATAGCTATGTATAGAAAATTTGGTCAAGCTGAAGTCAGTGCTGAAATAGTATTTTTTAGCCTTAATTCCTCAGCTCTGAGGAATTCTTGTTTACTGTTGAGAAAAAAAAAATACAGAGCTAGTTATGTTAGTTCATACTCGGACTGGAAATGAAGTGAACAGGACCTAATTCTTAGCAAGCAGATGGCAGGGTGACAGTACCCTTAGTATTGTAGACGTGACTGGCAGTGGTCAGAAATCCTTCCTGTGGGAGGTTATTTCTCTAGAAGGTTCTCTGGCAAGAACCAAGTGTTTGCTTAGCCATACCGGGGCTGTCATTATTCCCTGAAGGATCTGTGTGTGCCCAAGGCAAGAAGATTTAATATCTGCTTCGTAGAAACTGTCGCTTGGGGTCCCTGCTGAAGACTGGGGGGATGTGTGCGTGCTGTCGCAGCCACTTCCTTTGTCCTTCACCACTAGGAAAAGCTCTGGGAAAATCCAAAATGGCTGCTGGGTAAAGACCCTGACTTCTTACATCTTGACATTTAGGGTGGGGGAGTATGTCAAAGTTTCAGGTTAAAAATATATCTAATAAGATTGAATGCGTTATATGTAACCTTCTTATATGGTTTATGTCTTGTTTTCTAGCTACATTTATATCAGCAATTACTGAAAAGCCTTTTTGGCAAGCACTGGGAGTCAGAGTTTTGCTGGTGGCCTTCTGAAATGCTTGAGTTACTGTGATCACATTAAAGGTATCACTGTGGGAAAGAGAGAAGAGATTTTTGCAACATTTATGAGAAATCTGGCCTTTTTAATATCTGGCACCGAATTCTGCATGGTATATTCACAAATATGGGATCCGCTGCGCTGTATATAAATGTTTGCCCTGCCCGGTAAAGGCACATTAGCAGCACTGACATGCTGTGAGTTTGGGAGGTCAGACTGTGACTTGATGCCTGTGTGATCTGTAGCCCAAAAGCTTCAGGCAGGCTGTGCAGTTGCATTAAGGCTGCTTTGAGACCCAGTCTGTTAGAAGTGCATAGGTATCCGAGTCATCTGAGCATCATACAGTATTTAAAACTTTCCTGAGGTTTAGGGCTTTCCTCCAGCTATTTTATAACCTCATCCACACATGCAACTGCAAAACCCTCACCTGAATCCATACAGCACTACAGTCAGGTAATATAATCCATATATTTGATTTGACTTTTCAAATGAGAATCTTTCAAATCATCTGGATGTCTGCTGGCATGCTGCCTTGTTATATATCACTGGTGGTTTGGAAGCAAAGGTTTTCTACTGCTTTTGCCTCATTTCAGAATGTAAGATCAGGCTGATAAGGTCAAAGGCAGAGCATAATTGTGCACCTGCCCTGATGTGATTCTGGTGCAGTTCTCACTTGATTCTGGTGCAGTTCTCAGTAAGTCCAGCTATCAACTGTCACTGTCTCAGTAAGTTGAAGGTCTGAGTGTTACCCAAGTAGTTCTTTCCCAGGAAGACTATCTTTTGGTTATGTACCTGGCAAGTTTGAATTCCTTTTATTAAAGGCTATTAAATTATCACAGAAAAGGAGGTAAAATGATGAAACTCTTTAAGAATTTGTACCGATGTAGAGCCCAGCCACATTTGGTTTTTGGATCCCATTTTCTTGGTTTTATTTATTATTCAGGCTACTCCAGTGGCATAGCAACAAGACACTTTTCTTTCCCCTGATGAGTGTTTAGTGCTTGGAAAAAGACATAGAGCAAGTAACTCACTTATTTTGCTGGTACTGTTTTTATTCATTCTAGCATCTCTCTTCAACTGTTTATGCATTTTTGCCTTTGATAATTTAAAACCCAGCTTGTGTGTTTCAGTGGTTTGATACTAAGAAAAACACGGAGTTTTTGAAACAGCGGATTCTGTTTTGCAGCAAAACAGTATTTCTTCCTATGTGCTTGTGCTTAGCAAGTTTTCTTATGAAACAGGAGTTGCTATGAATATTGGAGATTGATGATAAACCTGTTTTCAATTGTAGATGCAAAAATACTCAGTTTGGAAGGCTTCTATTTTGATTATTTAAAATGAACTACATTTCTGGAATTTTGAAAGGACTGAAATTCTTCAAAAGGGCTTCAAAGGGGGAAACTAATAACTTGAAAACAAGCATTAAATTGTAAAGGTAATGTATTATAAGCTAATATAAAAATCACTCTGGGGATGTGAAAGTCAAGCAAGAATTGACAAAGGAGATAAGCACAAAATCTGGGAGAGACAGTATTTCTAGTCTGACATCTGTTATTTATGAAGGAAAGAGCATGATCAGCATGCAATCCTTAGATTACTACTAGTAGCTACAGTTTCCTTGTTACATATTATGCACTAAATTGTGTGCTTTCTTCAAGCCATGAACAGGGAGCAGCATGTGGCTTGTCTATTCCAAGAATAAATACAGAGACTAGACTGTTTCGGAATTCATAATTTGTTTTTGTTTTTAGTGACATTCAGAGTCTCCCTTAGCTTTATACCTCCATAGAGAAGAGAACAATTTTTTAGCTGTGATACGGACACTGTGGCTGAAAAATAGATCAGGAGGCTGAAAGAATGCAAGGTCAGCTCTGAACTCCTGAAGTCTCCAAAACTGACTCAGTCTTGCTTCGGAGACATATCCAGCTCCTCTGGGAGGACCAGGATTCCAAAGCACAAACAAGAACTCTTCTCTCACTCTGCTTTCAGAGTAAGACAGTGCGATATGACCAGGGAAAATAGAAACATGCTACACTGAAGGTATTTCTTCCTTAAGTTAATTTTGTATAAGATTGCTTACCAGCATCACAGCATCCAAAAAGCTATTTAGAGGAGTAGTTTTTACTCTTGCTCCATCACTTCCTATCAGAAATGTCAAGCTGGCCTGTTGAGACATCATTTCCAGCTGTAAATTCTTGTTAGACTTGCTTCCTTTCCTATTTTAACTTTAAAGAGACATAAAAGAAATTTCAGAAAACTTTGAAATCTATCCTAAGTTTGATTGCCAGTCAGCACCAAGGCAAAAATGTTGGGATATTATTTACAATTAATTTAGTGAATGCTTCTGAAATACAAAATTAGATTCCATGAAACAAATGATAATACCCCCCCAAAATTATAAATATAGTATATGCTTAGTGCAATTTAAAAGACAGAAATATTGAACTTCACGTGGAAACTGTTCCACAGGTGCAAATAAAAAAATCTCTGTAAAGAAACTTTATAAATCTTAACAGAGAAAAAGCAGAATATGTCCAACGCTTCTTTGATTTTAACTACATAAAACAATCCTAACAAAAATGTTTGCATTAAACTAGGGTATAAGAACATAAAAGAAACTGGTGTGAGTTAAACAAATAAATATTTAACTCATTTTAATTCTAGTTGGAGTTGTTTACATCCTGCACTATTTTTTGGATAGTATCCTCTTTTCTAGGGAAAGAGGATTATGTGTATTTTTAAAAACCATAAGCATTCAAACTCTCAAGACTAGGTTAAAGTTGAAGATGAAGGAAAAGAGTACAGATGTGATTTTAAAATGATCTCTCCTAGAAACAACTTGATTCATCCATTAAGTTTTGTAGCAAGTGTAACCAACCATCCAATATGTTACTAATCTTTTTCTGTTTACTTCATTTCCTTTTTCTTCCATATACACTAAAATCTTCTATTTTATCTTCTTTTTCTGCCCTTCATATATTCCTCATATGCTTTTCAATTCTCTTTCATATTTTGTAATTCTTTCATTTAACACACCGGGATTTTCTTTCTGTTGTTCATTAGATTACTTCTCCCTTCTCTAGTGAGTCCCATCCTCTGCCTCAGTTCCATATGTAGAGATATTTTGCCTAAGCAAAGTAAAGTAACATTAATGAAGGAGTGACAGAACATTATGTGGATAAGAGTTCTGCACAGTAGATTTTTGCTTTTGGAGAACAACTGAAGTTGAGGGAAGAAATGGTGGAAACAAACGGTATATAATANGAGCTCCCCTGCGACAAGCTCGTTATCGCGATGGACTCACATTGCGCTGAGGAAAATTGATGCGTGCTTGCATGTTTAAAAAAAAAAAAAAAAAATTTAAAAAAAAAAAAAAAAAAAGGTGTATTAGAAATGTGCAAATAGCATAGAAAAGCCACATCTGAGAGTATGCCATAATTATAAGCTTATTAAAGTGAATTTCCTTTGGGAGTTAGGCCACTGTTTCAAATAATGCCATAGGAAGGAAGGTACGTTTTTTGTTAGAACATCTCCTGGAAAGGTTTTTATTTTTGCTGTACCAGCTGCAGGCAGAAGTCACAAGAGAGTTCTGGAAACACTAAAATAATCTCGAAATTAGAAAGCAATGCTAACCTCTGTTGAGGCCAGCCAAGGGGAATAATAAGTCATGTTAGCTTACTGCATGGTAAGAGGAAGGAAGTGCTGGAAAAATGCAGCACTGGTAGCTGGACCAGTATTTTGTTGTAACAGCCAGAGCAGTACTCCAAAGGAAATTTCTTGTAGTCAGATTGAGTCATGGGGCAAAGACAATATCACTTTTTTTTTTTTTTTTTCCCCAAAGGTATGTTCCAAATAGTTTAGGGAGATGGAAATAAGATTATGAGAAAGCGTGAAATGTCAAAGAAAAGGAGAACTTAATAAAGGAGTATTTTAATAGAGGAAAAAACAGTACCTCCTAAAAAGCTGAAATTAGATGCTAAGGAAAAGACTGTAGATAATCAGCACAAATGGTAAGGGTAAGAGCTTGCTGGATGAATCAGGACATCATGTTAACAGATGGGGAGTTTTGTGTTTGTTTACAGGATTTTAAGGTGTGCAGGAACCAGTGTAATGGACAAATAAAACATCTGTTAAACAATGCTGGAAGCTCTGTCGAATACTCTGGCCTTAGATGCAAAATGCTAGTGCAGTAGTCTCAGTTGCCATCTGCCACACAACAGAACGGGAGTAAAGGCGCCAGTTCTAAATCCAGAGATTAAATGCAAGAAGTCTGCATTCCTTATGAAGAGATAGGTTAGCAGATTATTTTAATGCATAATTATACTTGCATTAATATGCTATAGCGATACTCTTCTGTTTAAAAAGAAATGACTTTTTGTCTGTGTCAATTAAGCCAGCAGCTCATAATAGTTTACTTTGTTTTAGCAGTAGTGCCTGGAGGCATGAACCAAGATTGGAACCTCTGTGCTAAATATTGAAAACTAGATGGTAATACACAGTCTTACCCACTGAATCTATGACATAAATAGATGTGTGGATTGCTGTGTAGACGGCAATATTATTCTTTCTCATCAGATGGGACAAAGTGATCAGCTGGCTAGTCCATAATTAATGGACAGTCTATGGCACAGCTTTGTCACTGGATTGCTTTTCTTCTATGGGCATCAGAAGTGAATTTGTAAAGAAATTTTGGGCAAAACTGGTTGCCTTTGTTTGGAGAACAATTTAGATTTGAAGAAAAAAAATCTATGTGCGTAACAAATATTAGGTAGTATTTCAGAAGCTATGTATGTTTTTTTTTTAGAGCAACCCCAGCAGCATGAGCCCTTCACCAAATTCAGTGATCAGTCACAGTGAATATTCAGAGAAGAGCATTTAGGGCTGGTGCAGGGTGGTCCAAGGTTTTGTGAATGAGCTAGATGTCTGCCTAGTTTCCAAGTATCCCAAAAGGCCCATGGGAAGAGACTTCCACATATTCTGTATGTATCCCTAACACACCTGCAGGAAAACTGGTGTAGTGGCGAGGCCACAGCTCACACTGTCACACCTGCTGCAGTGTTTTGGCTATGTGAGAAGATTACAGCAGGACCCTGTTATTGATAGATAAGAGCAGTTTGGGATCAGGTGGCTAAAATACCAATTTCATTGTTCCCTTTACTCGGGGAGTTGAAATATGGGATGGTTGCCAGGTGCACCTCTGAAAAAGTAGTCAGGCAAGGGATCGAGGACATCTCGTTAATAATGGCTAAGTTCTGATTTTTGTCCATTTAACCTTTACTCCTTTTAGTGTCTTCACAGGGCTATCCTAACTGTGTAGAGCTCAAGACTTCTTGCAACTGTGAGACTACCCAGCTCTCAGCCTGGAGCTCTCAGCCAGGCCTCAACTTCCCCCTCTCAGCCTTTTGTATAGCCACTTTGTGTGTATCTAGCTGGAAAAAAAATTGATGTGTGTGGAGAGCAGCTGAGCAGGCTGAGTACTTTGATGGAGACTGCGCTGCAGGGTGCGTAGTGTCAGCAAGGTTCCCAACATGAGCAATGAGGGAAGTCAGAGAGGTTCCCACAATAGGTGAGCAATGTGTGTGTGTACATCTGTGACCAACAAAGAACATGTTACTACTGCTGGCAACAGTGATTCAGATGAAGTAAGCACTGGCATTTTCTGAAAAACTATAAAAAAAAGCAATGATAAATCCAATATATTTGTTGGGCAAAAGGGCCTAAATGCAGAGGTCTGAAATGTAGTTGTTTTTGAATCTCCATTGACAACTATGAAAGAAGAAAGAAAAAAGAATTGAGATAGGGAGCATATAAGGAGTTTGGCATGAAACTAATCATCAGGGAGGACTGGAGAATGCTAAGGGACTCAAAAATTAAAATATGAAGAATTAAAATCTTCAGAGAACTATCTCAAGTGAGATGGGATGGGAACAGTAAAGAGAATAAAAGAAAAAATTATAGAAAAATAATCTGTAGAGAGACATCATGAAAGTGATTGTAGTCATTGGTTTTAGATCTTTACAAATGTACTATGACAAGAGAAGGCAAAGTCTGTTTATGCAGGAGCACATCATGGGGAATAAAACATTCTGTCTGTGCAGGTTTGGTGAGAATTCAAGCTGGAATGCTATTACACCAGGTACTTTTACATAATGAGCCTTCAGATGACAAAGATGTATAAAGTTAGAGTAAAAGGCCAAAAGCTATTAAGGTGATGGCAGGATGGATAACCAAATCCCTGCAAACTTATTTGGCTAAGTGACTATCATTGTACCTAGGACATAATTATCCAAAAGTACCATGAAGGCTGAAACCCTAAAATCAAAGGCAAATTACACCGCATGGTACAAGTAGGGTAAAAGAGAGTAGTGAGAAAATTATGAGGAATGTTTGTGCTGAGTTCCTGATTGCAGCTTGTTGGACTAAGCAATGAATTCTCACCAGAAGCAGAGGAAATTTAAATAATTTGAAAATACACTAAGTGAAAAAAATCTGTTTTCACAGGAGGATACTTAATTTCTCATCTGTTTAATTAAGAATAAGGTTTCAAATAAAGTAAATTCCAGGAAATGATAGCCTATATTAGCCCTTATTTTATTCTCCTTTTTCCCTTCACACAAGCTGCAGACTGATCTGTATTTCCAGAAAGATTTTTGGTATTTAATATCTTCAAGAGTGCACAGATCCATTAATACTTCATGATCAATTTTTCTGCATACATTTACAAACATCTGCACTTAGAATCATAGAATCATAGAATGCTTAAGGTTGGAAGGGACCTCTAGAGATCATCTAGTCCAACTTCCCTGCACATGCAGGGTCACCTAGAGCATGCGGCACAGGACTGCGTCCAAGCGGGTTTGGAAGATCTCCAGAGGAGATTCCACAACCTCTCTTGGCAACCTGTTCCAGTGCTCTCTCAACCTCACTGTTAAGAAATTTTTCCTAAAGTTTCTGTGGAACTTTTGGTGCTTCAGTTTGTGGCCATTTCCTCTAGTCCTATCAGTGGCCACCACTGAGAGGGGGCCAACCCCATCCTCCTCACTGCCTCCCTTGAGGTACTTATAGACACTGATCAGGTCTCCTCTCATCCCTCTCTTCTCCAGGCTGAACAGGCCGAGCTCTCTCAGCCTTTCCTCATAGGGCATGTGTTCCATGCCCCTGATCATCCTTGTAGCCCTTCATGTAGCTACTTCATGCATAACAGCCAAATTCTGCACATTATCTTTTGTCCTTGCTACAGATTCAAAGCAAATTCAAATATTTCCAGTTTGTTCAACATAACTAGGCATCTACAAGTAGACATTTGGCAACAGCTGCTTTGTGGCAAGATAGCTTTTTGCAGTTTTATTCAGCCAGTTGTTGTGACATTCTTAATTAGTGAGTTGCTTTCTGTCTTATTTATGATTACTTTTTAAATCCCTGTTGTGCAATTCCAACAAACTCACACAGATTATTTAATTTGGTTGGTTTAAGGCATCCAGTGAAGCACAACACCAGCTGTATACTTTATTCTCTCCTTACCTGCCCTGTTATTTCTGCTTGGTTGAATGGATTTTGAGAGTGGGTGAATCTGACCCCAGGTTATATTAACTTTCCTTGTGCTGACAAATAGAGAAGGACTTGCTGGAGATGTGAAGGTGGGGGGTAGCCTCGGCTGCAGTGATCATGGAGTGGAGTTCAGGATCCAACGAGGAGGGAGCAGAGCTGTAAGTAGCCTTGCAACCATGAACTTCAGGAGGGCAAACTTTGGCCTCTTCAGAAACCTCCTTGGAAGAATCCCATGGACTAGGGCTCTAGAAGGTCGGGGGGCCCAAGAGAGCTGGTTGGTTTTCAAGCAGCACCTCCTCCATGCCCAGCAACAGTGCATCCCTGTGTGCAAGAAGTCAGGCAGAGGGGGCAGGAGACCTGCGTGGATGAGCAAGGACCTTGTGGCAATGCTCAACCAGAAGAAGGCAGTATACAGAAAGTAGAAAAAAGGACAGGCTCCTTGGCAGAAATACAGGAATGTTGTCAGGGAATGCAGGGAAGTGACATGGAAAGCTAAGACACAGTTGGAATTCAGTCTGGCAAGGGATGTTAAAAATAACAAGAAAAACTTCTTTAAATATATTAATAGCAAAAGGAAGATCAGGGAAAATGTGGGTCCACTGGTGACTGGGGTGGGTGCCCTAGTTACAAAAAACACAGAAAAAGCAGAGTTGCTGAACACCTGCTTTGCTTCGGTGTTTACCAAGGGCAGCCTTTAGAGTCCCAGGCCCCAGGAACAAGAGAGGAAGCCTGGAGAGAGGAAGACCTGCCCCGGGTTGAGGAGGACTGGGTCAGAGAGCACCTAATGAAACTCGATACCCACAAATGCATGGGCCCTGACGAGATGCACCCCAGAGTGCTGCGGGAGCTGGCGGATGTCATAGCTAAGCCGCTCTCCATCATCTT
>VZSV01000467.1:9364-55349 GCA_013398735.1 Nothocercus julius | reverse complement strand
ACAGGCTTTGGAGAGTTAAAGCCATATCAAATACATCCACAATAATGCTTATTTTCGAGCAATTGTCTTTCAGACAGACCTGTTACAGAGCAGAGTTGAGATTTACAGACCAGCAGCAGAACAAAGAACACTGGCTTTTCAGGCCAGATGTCTTTGAAGACTGCCACAGATAGCACAAAGACCAAATAACTCTAGGAAGACAAAGTAACTTAAGAAATTGGATCACATGAATATCTATGTGCAATAATAAAACACCAGAACAACAGACCTGTCAAACAGTTCTGATGGGAACAAAACAAAAAACAAAGCAAAACAAAACAAACAAACAAACACAAAAGGTATTAGATTGCCCATTGCTAAGTGTTAAAGTGTTGCTTTCTGGGTAGGAAAGTGAAGGTCCAGCAGAACATGTGAAGTGGAAGAGTACATATACTACTTTTACAGTGAAAGAATTAATAAAATAAAGGAACATATGAAATAAAGGTTGTTTGATGAAAATACTCTGTGGCCTCAGATTATTCATACTGTGGATGATATTTGATTTCTGAGAAATCTCGGCTTGTTGACTCATTGGAAAAAATTGTATGTACCTTCCTCAATAAATGGTTAATTGTTATCTTTAGAAGTGAAAGGCAAGGCAACATACTTTAACTACATAATGCTTCTCTTGAGTACTTGACTCTATTAATATTATCATGAACAAGAATAGAGAAAAAATAAGTTGCTTATTCATAACTTCAATTATACATGTCATAAATCAAAAACTAGCCATGATGCTCTTTTGCTGTATTTAGGTCATAATGTACTTTTGTAAAACAGAAAAAATTATGTGAAGAAAAACAACAATACCACAAAATAGGGCTGAAAACAAATGTCAAGAGATACACTTAATGTTTGATTGAATCTGAAAACTAGAAGATATACATATGACACATCTAATCAGCATTAAGCTGATTTTGACCTACAGTATGATTCAAATGCTAAATGATTTTTCTCTACTTTTAGAGTGCAGTCTAGCAAGACAGTAGAAAAAAAGGATTTTGCCTGTAGATCTTCCAGTATAATTAATGTTAAGTACTCTATTTGTTAAGTGTAATTAGTATGGAGTGGAGTTTTACACAATAGTAAATGGTAACATAATTACAGATGCAAGCTGTCTTCTAACACAGAATTAAGTCAAATTTCCTATGCAAAAGAGCTTGTGTTATGGTTGATACATATTCATAAGCAGACAAACTTTATGTCATTTCTCTGCTGAAGACTGAAGAACTAACAGTGCATATCCTGTACAAAGACTTAAATTTATCATGGCTCATTTGTGGTCTTTTTTTCTGACTAATGTAACTTTGTGCCCTTTAATTCTGTGATTTAAAGTAGACTTCTCTCCAATTTTAAGGGATATAAGGACATTATACATGTGACAGGTATGCTTCTTCCACAATCTAACCTGATCTTTCACAGGGGGTGAAAGATCACTTTCTATTCAAGTGTTTACTAGCATGGCATTATCTAGTCATGATGGCTGCTTTCCTCATCTCCTCACCACTTGGACAATATCTAGCAACACCAGTGCTGATGGCTGCCTCCTGCTGGGGGACATTCTGATGGACTCGGGGGAAACAGATAACAGCATAAGGGCTGCCAAGCGCTAACTCACCTTGCACAAACCCAAATTTGGCTGACATGCAGAAATGACTATAAGTCAATAATCTTATCCACATAAATATGGGGGACAGCCTAAGAGCCTGCTGAGCTCTCCTTTCAAGGCAGTGGGCTGCATGCCAGGACCTCCCATCGAGCAGAGACACCCCTCCAGGATACTCCTCAAGGTTAAGGAGATCCCTTATCAACAAGAGATCGATGGTAAGTGAACACAGCACACTAAATCATTCTAAAAATTTGTAAACTTTACTAAATAATACCCGGGATTCATTGTGCGTGTAATCATTAAAAATAAACCATTGACAAAGTCTGGGACCAAGACTGGATCCAGCCACTCGCACACTCCTCTGAGAAAGTTTGGAGAGCGAGGGGTTCCAATCTGAACCTCGTGACTCAACGGGGGGGGAGGGGGGGGGGTCTCCATTGTAATTTTGTAGAAACTTGTCCTTCATGCAGCAAATAACAGTGACCTTGCCATTGAATCTTGTGCAAACCATTGCCCATATCAATAAAACGTTACTATTTCTGCCACATGAGTGAAGTGCATTGCATTACTCCCCCCCAAACTTGTTCTGTGATAATACATTATAAACATAACTAGATTTAAAATAATTTTGTTGCACAAGGAAAATTAAACAAGGAGTGTTGTTAAAGGAGACAGTGGACAAGCACGTGAAAAATCCATTGCAAGGGTGACTAAATAGATAAACCACATTAGGGTCAAGAAATCCCAGGAGCTGTTACTTAGAGATGGGGACAGGATCACGGGCCAGTATCAAACATACTAGCCTTGCTCCCTAGCTATTAGATCATGGCTGTTGCTCCCACTGGTTCTGTCCCTGATATCTGTAACTAACAAAAATAAGCATTCATTCTGCCTCATCTTCTCCAAAAAGAAGAGAAACATGATAAAAGAAAAAACAACTAATGGAAAAAAAAAAAAGTGAGGAAAGTGAGGAGTGTGAGTCTAATGGCTAATGGATAAAAGATAAAAATAAGTAGAGACAGATCTGGAGTGTAATGGTGAGAAGGCACTTCAAACAGTATCCAGTGCTCCTCAAAATGATCCAAGCATTGAGTGTTTCCCAGGGGTTTCCCTGCCTACTAATATGGTCCTGCTGTTGCTGGGATGCTCTCTGTTAGGCACCATCTAAGCTTCCTTATGCCAGTGGTATTAAAGACCAGCTGGGATAGGCTAAGAGGAAGTTGGCAGTGAGGTCCCATGAGACCTGGAGAATGGCATCAGTGAAAATGAAAAGGGGAAGTAGAGTGCAGCCAGGACCTCAGTAAGAGGATCTGAAGGAGCCAGAATAGAAGTAAGTCTGGTACACTGGTGCAACAGCATCCAAAGGTCTCCCTCCTACCACAGAAAAGGCACTAACCTTGTGTAAAGTATGTTGTGCAAATACCCATGCCATGGGCTCATCTCCCTGATGTTCCTTTACTAGAGGCATGTTACTGGACTCACTGGCTCCATGGTTTGAAACAGAATGCCCAGTCCTAAAGGTTGGGGAATCTTTAACTTTTTGACTTTTGAATGGATGGGATGGTAATTACAGGTTTTCTACAGGCTCAGCATATTTTAGCAGAGTTACAAGAATTTTGTGTGTGAGCTGGGTCCAAGGATGGTGGTATAAAGCAGCATAGCTAATTCCTTGTTGTGGGATTCAGAGAGCGTGCTAAAACTGACAGCTCACCTTGACTCTGTTGTTAAATGCATCCCATGGCTTTGTAGAGCACATAGACAATAAATGTATCTGACTGATGTATGATGGACACATCTATAATAGAGATGGAAACCCTAGTTATACAGATGACTAAAATAATTTCTTCTCAGTTAAACAGATCCTATCTACTGAGCTCTTTTGTACTTTAGAAAATCTAACCGTGAAAACAACAGCTTGGAAGCAGCCAGTTTTGTACATTTTAATTCATGCAGCACTTCAAAAGTACTGGCAATGCTTAGGTTTATAGCACTCCTTTCTTAATGCTCTCAACACACCTTGGTCAGATTCAAGCTTTGCTGTGTGAACATTTTAGAAGCTGACTTAAAGACAACTAATTTCAAACCAGAATAGATGAAGCAATAGGCATTGGATTTGTATCTACCTGCTTGGATATGCAGTCCAAAAGTGCTTATGAATTTATCTTAAAGAGAAGCATTAGCAGAAAATATATACACCATCCATGGTAATTCAACCCTGAGTCAGATCTGTCAAATTTGAGTCAGACCTGGAAAACTTATTATTTCGATTGCTTTAGTTTTCAAGACTGTGGATAATCTCATTACACACTTACTTTGATTGTATGTAATCGATATTGCAGACTGATTTATAAGCTTTTGAAGGAGAGCTGAGTAATGCATTTGTTAGTGAACCTAAGCCCAAGAGGAGATATTCAGACTAGGACACAGATGGAAACTCTTTCAAAAATATGTGAAATTTATTTTTTCTTATTGGAATCAGAATAGGCAAAATTTAGAAGCAAAATGAAACTTAAAAGAAGAAAATGCCTTAAAAACAGTAAAAGATAGTGGTGCTAAAAGTGTTCCACAGATCCCAGATAAATGGTTGAGAAAATTGAGACAAAGAAAGAAGAAAGACAAACAAAACTTCATCAGTTTATTAAAACTGATAGAAGTAGTTTTTTTCATAGGCTTTAAAATAGAATTATCTGTTCTTGCTCCAGAGTTTCGGTTATGTCAAATGTACTTTTTTAGTATATGCTCTCTTCCCTATCTGTTCACTAGCAACTCTGTTTTGGGCGGGTACTTTATGCTTATACCAGTGTTTTAGCTTAGAACTGGCTCCATGCATACCCTCCTTTTGACTACAAAGGAATCTTTTAGCAGGTAACTAGTACACATTTAGTACACAAAGGTTATAGGCACTCTAAGAGCTCCTGCGACCTCCTTAAATCTTTCTCTAGAGCTCCAGGTGTCATGTGTTACTTTTCAGCAGTTGTGTGAACACAAAATCATGGGACAACTTTAATTAAAAGCATTACAAAAACATGTTCTGTCAAATTAAATAGCATTTAAACCAAATTAATCCTGCCAAAGAGATATGCTGAACTAAGGAAAAAATGTTTCACTCCAATGCTCAGCTACAACTACCACAGCAGACTATTCCAGCCTGCTGGTGTAGATGCATCGTAGTCTGCTTTAGGCTCATAAAGTTGCAAATAACTAAAAGGCTTGCTGCCATTTATTGTTTTTGTTGTACCAAGCTTGGTAACTAAACTGACAACAATTATTCGTGTTACAAAAATAGAAGGACAGTAGCAGTAAACATAAAAATAAATATGATACACTGATTATGAGTTAGTATGTGATTTGCAGAGGAAAGGTATGTCTCATAAATGCGGAGTTCTTAGAAGAAGTCTAAAAACATATGATATAAGGAGGGTCCAAGGAAAAGGAGGTCATTTAAATTCCAGAAATGCTTGGAGGAGGTCACTCAGGGTATTTTAAAGAAACAAAACTATAATGAGATAAGAGACAATGGTCTCTCCCTCTCATGGCTAGTATGCTTTATCTGTGGTTAAAGGTAGGAAAGAAAAAGTAAGAGATTGTTCACGTTTCACAATAGAGAGGAATTACCATAGGGAGATCTGCTCTTATATTGTTTTTTGGCATACACATAAAAAATATGGAAAATGGGGAGAAGCATGAGCAACTGACTTTTGAAAGAGGAGGCCTGTTTTATACCTCTCTCCTCAGCCTTAGCTGATGCTCCCTCTAAAAAACAAGCAGAGTATAGAAAACTTCTTGCATATTGTTACTCTACTTTGGTGACCCCTTCTTCTAGCTGTGCAATATTCAGAGTATGGATATTCCTGTATATACTCTTTGCTTTTGCTTTCCCCCAGGCACCAAGAGAATGTTGGGATCATTGGTAAAATGTCATATTTTTTCTTGAAGTAAATTAAAATAAATAGCAAGCCTATCCTGGGGCTTCTTGAATTTCAGCTCAGGTTTGTAGAACTGTTGCAACTGCTTCCTCTTGTCATATGAATTATTTTTCATTCAGGCTAGAACCTAGGACTTGAATTATAATAGTGATACTGATTCATTATTTATTTAATTTAAATACTAATCTGTTTTTGTAATCAGTTTTTCTAAAACTCTATAGTGATTTTAGCTTTTTTTTTAAATTACATTCTGACACAGGTCATTTGATTTTCTTTTAGAATAAAAGCTTTGTCTTTCTTTTGAGAAATGTAGGATTGCAAACAAATAAGAGCACTCTAAAATTAGACTCAATTGCTAAATAACTAAAAACTAAAATAAATTAAAAAAGAAGATGGAAAACTTAGAGTTGCATAATGTAGATATTCAGTAGTACAAGGTTGCATAGGTACACATTTTATTTTAAGAGAAATTATTATGGAAGAAGGAATGTATATTTATTTTTATCATCTTACTACTAAGAAACATCACAAAAAAAGGAAACAATGTACACAGTTTTTGACTGAGGGAATAAAGTGCTCTGTGCCAATCTCCTCTGTCTCCATGGAAGTCTCTTCAAGTCTCTATGAGCTCTATTAACTCTCTAAGTATAGCAGGTCTCCTTGGGGAGCAAAGTGCAATTCTTGGGGGCTGAACTTTCATGTGTATAAGAACTGAGTAAGCGTAGTGTTCACAGGAAGGTCAGGCAGAGTGAGGAGAGATATGGAGGATGCTCTAGAATTATATAGAAAGTATGATTGTATGTTGCCTGCAAGGGAGAGAGAACAACAGGGTGTTGTTCACCCTGCTCAAAGTACTTGGGCACTTTGCTGGAGGCACAGCCACATTTCTGAGACTGGATGCCTATCTGTGATTGAATCAAGAATATCAATATGTAGCATCAATACCTTCATTTTTTTATTAGTACACCTGGCTCTCTCCCTGACCTAGTAAAAAAAAAAGTCTGGTGCTAAATCAGGGAGTTATTATCTGCCACTTGCTGCTTGGCAGTAGATTACTGATTGGGCAATATGGGGTTACTCCAGGTCAGCTGCAATTGCAGGTAGTTGCCACAAATAAGTGAGCAGTAAGTAACTTAATTGAAACACTTCCACTCTCCCTGAAAAGGAAATTAGGATGTGTGTGATTTAAGACTCTCTAAGGAGAAGACACGTAGTTAAACAAAGTTTAGGAATATGGCTTTGGAAAGATGCAGAGAGGAAGTTAACAGATAAAGGAGGAAAGAAGAGGAAAAAGAAGTTAAAAGAGGAAAAGCTAAAATGAGTAGAGTGATACCATCTTCTGATTACAAAAACTGATCTGAAGAAGAGCCTGTAAATCTGTGAACATTCTGAATTTGAAAGACCTGAGTCCACATGGCCCCTGCAGCCTGGGAAGAGAGTCTGCAAGAGAGTCTGCAGAAATGAAAATAATTACATACTCCTCTAAAGCATTTCTTTCGAAGATGATGAACTATCCTTGGCAATCTGGGAAACAACTGGAGATACACACTGAAATGACCTCTGAGTAAGATTCGTTACTGTATTAAGCGAGCTTTATGCACAGCTTCTCCACTGTCTTCCCTGAAAGCAAAGTCGCAGACAATGTCGCCTCACTGCCTGCTCCCCTTGCCTAGGCCAAGAAGATGCCACATTGGTGTCTTCATCTAAGCCAGTCTGGGAGCTGGTGGGCAAGTGAGGACAATCTGGATGATATCATATTTGAGGTAAATTAAGGGAAATCTGTCTGCTGTTGGCTCTTGCAAGAGTGCAGACTTCTGAAAAAGGCAGGCATTCATGTTTCAAATTTTGCATACCTTAAATTGGCACTTATTGCCAAGCCAGAAAGCATCAGTTCAAACACCACCTGGAATGAGTCTGAGGCTGAAAAAGGTCATCCACTCCAAATAATAAGAAAAAGAAATGTTATATTTTGCCTCTGTCCTCGGGGAAAAGCACTTGTACAAACTCATGATAGACTGATAAAGCCAGACCCTATTAAATGCATGTAGCAGTTCTACCATGGTCAGAGCACTAAGGCATATTGAAAGATGTGCTCCAATTATGGGGCATTAAATGCTGATTGTTCCATTCTCATGAAGATCTATTGTCAGAGAAAAAGGTTTTTTTCATCCTAACAGCACGTTTTTACAATAGTTTTAGACACACTTTAAATTATATTGCCAGAATCTGCAGAGGAATCAGAAGAGACAGACTCATATTTCTACTGCTATGAAAATCATTTTGTTGTTTAAGTTATAGGTGTTTGGAATAACACAATCCTTTGAAGGCTATAAATCACGATCAGGGCAAACAATTCTTTAAATGGAAAGAGATGTGTAGTTTGGGGGATCCAGTAGATGGTACTCTAACAGCAAGCTTTTCAATTTATGTTTTTCACTTCTGGGTGAAGAAAATATGGATAACTCTTAGATGTCAGCTTGGTCTTGTGAGTCCATGCACTATTTATTTTCCAAGCATTTGTAATAATAAAGATGTAATACTTTTGTGGCATATTTGAACTCACCTTTCTCTCCCTTTGAACCCACCTTTCTCTCCATAAGTGCTGCTTTGTCCCAGGAGGCAGAGTGTGAACAGGCTTCTGTTGACAGCAGCTCACTGTAAGACCAACCTTTTCCAAGGAAAATTTTTCATCTGGAGGAAAAAAAAAAAAAAGAAAAAAAAAAAAGTCTATTGGGAGAGATATTGACTCTATTCAGTACCTGGAATTTCAACAAATTCTCATTAAAGGTATCCTTCTTCCCCAGACTGCTTCCTATGAATCAGATCTGGCATATCAGTCCACCACCACTGCTATGAGTTGCTCATCTGAGCTCAAAATATAAAAAATATGCAAGCCTTGTTGGACACTGTGTCATTTTCCACATGTAGGTCTTCAGGATGGGAAGCTACTGCAACACATGACAGAATATGCTTTTAAAATGTCAAACCTGTTTCCAACCTGATTATTCCTTGTTGTACTCCAATAGTGAGTTTGTTTTCATTTATATCTCTTCCACATTACCTAGATCTACCTTTCCAAAGTTTTAAAAATATATTGTATTGAAAATTTCAGATAATTGACAGTATCATAATTTTTTGCTCTTAGAACTTTTGGTGCACAAATCTTAGAATTATTAGAGTTCTCTAATCTATACATCTTTTTTTTTAAATCCGTTTATTCAATATCTTCAGAATATTATAATTAATACTCAGTTTGTCATCTACTTTTTAACTGCACATGTAAATTTTTTTCTTTTTATGGACATGATACTAAATACACTGTTAAATTTATATAGGATAAATAAGAGTTTAAATAGAAGCAATATTTTATAAATACTTCAGATGAAGAAAGAATGTTGTATACGTATTTCTCTTTTTCAGTTGGACAAGTTAGAAACTCACCAAGACAAATTTTATATTGGAGTTCACAGCCCTATTTTATCTGATTACAATAGCTACTCAGGGTCATGAGATAGTTTGGTAGGAGAAAATCTCATTCTCCTCACACATTTCCCGTAGGTTTCTGATGAACAATAGCAATATCAAGAGTGTTTCCGGTAGGTCAAGGGAGGTGATCCTTCCCCTCTGCTCAGCACTGATGATACCACATCTAACGTCTGAGTCCACTTCTGGGCTCCCCCGAACAAGAGAGACATGGATGTACTGGAGTAAGTGCAATGAATGGCTACAGAGATGACTGAGGAACTGGAGCATCTCTCATACAAGGAGAGGTTAAAAGAGCTGGGATTGCTTAGCCTTAAGAAGAGAAGGTTCCGAACTTGCTCATGTATGTAAATATCTGATGAGGAGTGTAAAGAAGATGGAGCTAGATTCTTCTCAGAGGCATCCAGGGACAAGATGGGCTGCAATGGGCACAAACTGAAAAGCAAGCAACTCCATTTAAATATATGAAAAAGCCTTTTTTTTTTTTTTTCTTCTCCGTGTGAGAGAAAATGCTGGAACAGGTTGCCTGACAAGGCTGCAGAGTCTCCATCTTTGGAGATATTCAATACCTAGTTGGATATTGTCCTGGACAAACTTGCCTTGCTGACCATGCCTTGAGCAGGGGAATGAGACTAGACAGTCTCCAAGGGTGCCTTCCAACATCAATGGTTTTGTGATTTTGCAGCAATACACTCACCTTAGAAATTATTTGAAACTAAGTTCAGAAGAAGCAAGATATCTCCTTTTCAAAGGAGATCCACTCTTACATTGCATTCAGGAAAACCATCAAAATATTAGTGGGGAAGAAAGATTGCACAACCCATTAAAATTTGAGGTCAGAAAATGTTCAGATTCTGCATTACAGGTTAATGGACAGACCAGGCATCCTCCACATCTAAACAGGGACTAGATGCAGCTGGAAAGAAAATGTTGCCATTTGAAATTTCAGAAAAAACATTAACTATAAATCAAAACACTTAGAGGTGATTTTAGGATTTTTTGCTTGTTTTAAATATAGGAGAGTTTCTATAAATCATGGTGAGAAGAACAGAACATTGTAAAAACAAAGCAAATCCAAACAAAACCCAAGACACTTGCCTCTGTCCCATAGAAAGGAGCATTTCAAAGGAATTTTGATTGCATTTGTGAATCTTCTAGATGTGACAAAGAATACCTCTGAAACTAAAATTATTGCCTTGAAAGTAAAAACAAAATATTTTGTCTTTGGATATTCTTATTCCAGATGGTTTGGCACAATATGCCACACTAGTGTTGAATGTAACCCTTATTTGCTAAAGAGAGGCTTGCTAATAATTCCTGGAAATATCACAGTTGTTTCTACAGCTAAAGAGAATTGTCCATTCTGAGCCCTCAGAGTGCACTCTCAAGCTTCCTGGCCATACTCAAAGTCTCCAATGTATTAATAAAATCCTGTTGTCTTATGGTCCACCATGGCCACATGTCTCAAGGTGTCAGGCGAACATTGAAAATGATTACTTTCTTTCAAAAAGCTGTAATTATAGGTGTTTAAGGGATTGGCTTGAGTACCAGAACACTGCTATACTAACTGGATTAGAATACTGAATGATCTTTTTTCTTTCATGGTGATTACTTCTGAATTTTGATGACAGCTCTTCTGGAGAGTGACTGATTAGTACTATTAGCTGAATTCATCCACTAAAAACAGCCTAAAAACAGGTAATTTTCAGTCTTTGAATAACATAAATTTAAATAATGCTTTATGCCTCTATGTCCTAGGAAAACATAACCCTGGACCTACTTACACCAAGGACCAGTGGCACTCTCTTCTCACTATTATTCAATATGTTTGGGCCTTGCAGCTGCCCATGTTTCTGTGTTAACTCAAAGAAGAATTCCGTTCCCTGATACAACTTAAAATGGGAACAACTTTTGCTTTGGACCATGGAGCAGAGCTGAGCCATTGTGTCATCGGCCATGACACAATCTTAGTAGAAGTCCCATTACTGTCATAGTCATAATCATCTGTTGGCATCATTTTGGTTCCTGTTCAGAAACTCATTGGTGCAGGCATAGCAGTTATATGGAGAGGAATGGTGTGACAAAATAAGAAGGCTGTGCTTTCATTGATAGGCAAATGCTCTGTGGGTTTACCTGCTTTTCTCAGGATGGAGTTGTCTTTCAGATGCTCAGAGATTTGAGAATGACCATTACTGTGCCACAGGGGCAGAGAATAAAAAGCTAAAGCCATAATAAAATATGTACTGTGGTGCACTGCTCCATGGAAACTAACAGTAGGTTTCCAAGGCAGCCAAATCAAAAAAGGAACAAAACTAAAAGAGAGAGAAGTACAAAGAACATAAGCTAGCAGCTTGATGTTTTAAGGGGTAAATTTTCAAAAGTGCTGAAGCCCCACTGGAAGTTGATGACAGTTGTGCTCTTAAAACACTTAGGCTCTTTTGAAAAGTCCATCTGGAAGCATTGTTCCTTGACAGGTATGACTGATTATTCATTGTTAGATACAGCAGCCCTCTAAGGACGCTTTCCTTCTACATTCCTGGGCTTCTCCCCTCTGCATTCCTGGGCTTCTCCCTTCTCTTTGCTCCCCCAGAGGGTCTATATTTTAGGGAACTCTTACCAGGGCTGTGCTGCCTAGTCCTGAGTCCAGTAACTGAGAAGCGGCTCTGGACTAGGCCAGGGAACAGCAGGGACCCTGCTTCAGGAAAATTCCATTCCCTTGTTTCAGGAAAGGCAGATACTTTCCTGACAACTGTATGAGTGGGCAAGGCAGAGGAACAATAGCCATCTGCTGAGATAAGCACAGCAAATACAATCTCTAAGAAGAGCTCTGAAGAAATGGAGAAGCAGAACTGTTTTTTAAAAGACATGATCAGAGAGGTGGCTGTTATTTTGACTTTTGGACCTACCAGTCTGAATTGACCCCTCTTGAACACAACATTGCTTGCTAAACTTTCCTGCTTTGTATTTACATTGTAAGAAATTAAGACACTCCAGTAAATTTTGCCTCTATGTAACAAGCTCCACGACATCGCAGTGCTGTGGGCTACCTACAGGGTTTGTTATTTCTTAGCAAAACAAATTCAAGATACCAAACCAACAAAAAGTCCGCTTTTGAGAAAAAATAATACAAGCAAGAATGTAGATTTAATATTCATCTAAATATGATAAACAACATTATTTCCATAACAAAAGACTTGCACTAGGGGAGAGCTGTAAAATTATTGACCTCTAACTCCACACCAACCTAGATTGTTTTCATAAGGTTGAAGACCTGTAACTTGTTCTACAGAAGAAGCTGGATTTCAAGACTTTAAATACAAACAGTAAAACTGAGACAGTATATAATCAGTTTTATGGGATTTATTTCCCCTTTTTGATTGAAAATTTCAGTTCAGTACAATGTCAATACATTAACTGAGGAATATTTTGAACACGGATAGAGAAGCTTTCTGTTCCTACTTTGAGCAGAACTGGAACTTGGTTTTCCATGGGTTTGCTACTCTAGATGTAGCTTCCCCCACCCCTGGCAAAAAAAAAAAAAAAAAAAAAAAAAAAAAAAAAACACACAAAAAAACTAATTGCTTTTCTCATCTATTGAGGAAATGAACATGTCAAGCGTTCCTTTGATTTAGAGTGTAACTGAAGTTTAAAACTAGTGATTTATGTTTTTGATTTAGAGTCAATCTCTTCTAGCTATGAAAAAGGGACTTTTTTTTTTCTTTACCAAGAAAGATAAACCTGTATTTGCCTTCTGTGCTTCAGCTAAAAATTGATCTCTCATTTCATTAAGTTCATTTGACCCCTCCTTTTGTTTTGGACTTTGACCCAGCAAGATCCCCACAAGAGAAGCCTTAGCCACAGAGACATCATCCAGATCATCTTCCTGCTCTCAGATAATGGAGATTTAAGCATTTAATCAGTAGAAAGTAACTGAAATTAGAAGGCATGATTGGTTGAAGCTCCCTTCAACCTGGGAGAGGGATAGATATCACTGGGATAGATATCAGTGAGTGATGATGGCTTCTCTTGTTTTTTTAAATGGTGAGATTTGTCACCATAAACTCTCAACTCTCCAAAAGGATTCAACTTATTTTCACAGTAATACTTACTGAAATGAAAGCTAAGCTGACCACATTTGTTTTACTGCCATGGAGAGATTTCAGAGGCAAATTTTTAGGTAAGAAAGACAAAACAGCACAAAATATTTTGAAGAATATTACATTGTTATTAATAATAAATAAACAGCAAACAGCTTAACTACCTGCAGCTAAGCTCCCGATCTTTAACATAAGATTTCTCACTACAAATATATATACAAATATATGTGTTCACATCCTACTGCACCAGTAGGCAAAGATTAGTCACAAGCTATAGCCTGTGTTCTTGGTCTGGTCTGACGAGCAGACTTCAAATATCACTGAGCAAAGTCCAGCATAGTTTAAAAATAGGAGGAATGAAGCAAATATTATTTGTGTTATAAAACAAAATTACTTGAAAGTTTCCTGAGACAGAAACCTTCAGAAGTCACACAGGCACAATAGCTTTTATTCTATGGGTGACACCTACTAGGGATAGGAGGAGGAGGAAGAGAGGAGGAAGGAAGGGCAGAGGTGTTGGCATAGGCTGTTCCCTGCTGCTCTCAGTTTCCCAGATGCAGAGTTGTGGGCCTCACTATGGACCTCTACTTTTCTACACTTGCTCGGTGGGCTCCCACACAAGTCACTGCCCTGCTACAGGATGAGACTGAAACCTTCAAAAATTCCTGGGCGAAGGCTGCTGTGAATCCTAGCAGTCACCAACATATTTCCTGCAAGAAAATACTGGAGATCCATGGGACATGACAAAAGCTACACATCCCAGACTGCATGGAGTCAAGTCAAGATCTGGAGAGGGTGAAATAAAAGAGTCTTTGCATCCCATATTATAGATCCACAACATCACATGTCAGTGTCTGGATCCGGCCATTTCAATATTTGAGGGCAATAAAAGACAACAAAATCAGGTCAGGAAAGCACCCATTACAGAACTGAATAGGAAGAATGGTCCACAACAGTGATTTTTCTCTGAAGATGCTGAATGAGATCCATCAGTTTATATGATGATCACCTGATGAGCAGCAAAGCCGATAACACCTGAAAAGGCCAGGCTATGGATCAACATCATGGTCAAGTGAGGTAAAACAGATAAAGAATCAGATCAAAGGAGCCCTAGGAAATATGGCCTCCTTTGTCACTGCTGGGCGTCTCTGGAAAAGGCTGCAGTTTTGCTATCTATGTGCTTTTTCTGGCCTTTAACGTTTTGAGGGTCTAGTTATATGAATAACCACCAATTCGGCATCTTTTGAAGGTTGTCATCCCTATTTTGACACTTTACCCCTGAAGTCCGATAAACTCCAGTGCTAAGTAGAATTCACTTATAAACCTACTTGCTCTTTATAGCTGTAACTCTCAGTAGGCCTTTATTTCACTGTTTCTAATTCCTTGCCCATCTTCATACACTATCTTTAAGCTATGATGAATTAGCCTGGCAAAGAAATAGTTTTGTCTATTTTTTCATATTCTTATTTTGACCTTTTTTTTTCAGGCACAGATAAGGTGCTTACAGTAATTTCCACTGTCATACATTACCATATTTTTAGAAATACCTTGGAGAAGCGAAGTCAAACGTAGTATTTAAAATCACTCCTGTGCCTCTCTGCTGCATTTCTTTCTTTGTAGCATTTATAATAGAATAGGATAAAGCTGTGGCAAATATTTTAGTTTGCATTTCCTTTTAAATTATGTAGTAAGAGGGTGAGGAATTTAAGCATGCTTTAGAAGCAGGCAGCGCTAAGTATACAAAAGCATCATACAGAAAACAAAAGATTTGTGAATAAAAGCCTATCAGTCAGTATAAAAATCAATTACAGAAGTCAGGAAAAAAAATCATGATGCACAGTTTCTCATTCACTCAGCTGCCTGTCACTGAAAGATCATTCTCAATGGGATTTCTGTTTTTTAAAAAATGTTTTCTTCTATTAGTTCTAAAATACATGAGCATGGAGGCTTTTATAGTTTCCTTTAGAACTTATTCCACCTCTGTGGTATCTCAAACTCTTTCGGCTGCTTCTTAGCTGATGTTTTTTTTACACAGATACTGAATAAGACCTTACTTTTTTTCACTGCTACTTCAAAATCTGAGTCTTCCATCTTGTTATTTCTACTTTGCAAAGTTTCCCCTAAGTGTTGTAGGTTCCTCACTCTCTTCCTCCTTAGTTGAGATCCAAAGCAATCTCTATTTTTTGAAAAAAAGCTCCAAACAGTCTCTGTTTTTTTTTTTTTTTTTCTCACACTCAACATTTACATGTGGCCCTTCCCCTCTTTGGAAGTACTCAAAGTAGACTGGATGCGTGCCAGAGCAAAGAAGCAAGAATATTGCACTCAGACAAAAATAAAGGGAATCAGACAGTCAAACAGTAAACTCATCTCAGTTATAGCAGCAAGGATCAAGCCAGTAACTGGGATATAAATAGTAAAGCAGGTAAATCCCTCTTATTTGCTGTAATTCAAACACCTGTTGTAATAGTGTATTAGGAGTAAGTGAGAGCAGGTCCCCTTTTCTGTAACACTCAAAGCGCTTCTTGGAGCTCTCACTGCCTGTCCACCTGGTCTGACTCAGCTTAATCTGTCCACTTGACTGGACCTTCACCACCACCAGTGTGTCTGCAGGCAGGACCTTGTGAAAAATTCATTAACTACTGAGAAGATCTCGGCTGTGGCAACACAACAGAAACAATTCACTTGGAAAACAATCAGATTGTTAAACCCAGGACTGTAGAGATAAAGTCCTTGTTCAAGCAGAGAAGGATCTCAGTTTCATTATTTACCCTGTGAATTACAAGGTTTATATGAGACTGCTTAGCAAAAGAAAGTATGGCGGCTCAAAACAAAATAACAGCAATAAAACTACAACAACAACAAAAAAAAAGAAAAAAGCTTTTTTTTTTTTTCCCCTCTCTTCTAGGAATACTGTCTACTCTTAATCTTTCCTAAAAACTTAAGTGGGCAGCAGAAGGTATTCTCTAATTTCAGAGTTATTTGATATGTCAGCATATAAAGTATATAGCAGATACATATGCTGGACTGCCCTCCACAAAAATGAATGATTATGCCAACATATTAATGGACTTTTTATAATATATGTTATAGAAAAAAATCTCTTTCACTTGTTTAATTGAGAAATGAAAAACAGGCTTCAGTATCAAGGAGGATTCTTTAGATCATCAGATTAATAATTCATTTGGGAAATACTTAAATATTGCGATATTGAATGGAGGCTAGCATTTTTCCATACTTATCACAATGACTATTGTCATTGAATTTCCTATAAATAACTTTGAACTGTGGAAGAAACATACTGCATGTAATCTAACTTGACTTATAAAATAATTACACAATACTGAATTGAGGATTCAATTTGATGGAACAAGTTTCAGAATAAAATGACTGAATAATGTTGAATAGGGACCTGGATGATAGTAGACTGATTTGAATTTATACACATGTTTGGAAAGCAATGGTCTACAGTAACAGAAAAAGAGATGTCTGTAGTACAGAGTTGCTCTGATACTGTATTGATGTGAGTGACGGTAAGGGGACTTTAGCAGTAACACCTACATTTTTTCTGGTGTTGTCAGGGTGGTATCAGACACCCATATAGTTTAAAATACAAAAGAGAATGAGCATTTTTCTGAGCTTTCAGAGCGCAAAGTTTTCTTTGGGTCGCAAAACCTCATCATGTCCTTTGGCTAAATCCTTATGGTTTCTGGGGTACAACAAGGATTATCTCGTGTCACGACTCAAAAAATTGTTTCAGCTGGTCAGGATCTGACTGATCCCTCTAAAAAAACAGTTATCACCCAATACAGATCACGACCATGTCAAGTGTGCTGTACATATGGAGGATTAAGGGAAGAAGAAAAGGTCACAAGTACAAAGACACTAAGATGAAATGTCCTAGTGCTTCAACAGAAGGAGTCAGCTCGTCCCATTCTGAACGACAAAAAAGCATGTGCCTGGTCAGGTGGTCGGTCACATACACAACAGTCAGGGCTCTGTTAACCCAACCAGTGAAGAGACCTGTTAGCTCAAGTCTTTCTTGTTACCAGATAACTTGCAATAAACTGAAGGTTCAGCAGTGAAGAACGAGGTCACTAACTTTGTCAGGATTTGTGCAGGGATCATGACTCCTCCCATGAGACCTCAGCAACAACTACATGATTAACAGCTGCTAGGACTCAGGCAATCCCAATCATCAGATACAGTCATTGCCATTGCCCATTGGTGCTGCAGTACCCTCTGTGCTGTATTCCTCACCTATGCCACCAGTTCAGCATGGCATGTCTGGTTCAGACACCACCTTCAATAACCAGACGGTATTCAGAGAAAACTCCAGACTCTTGAGAGAGCTTGATGAAAGTTGTCTGACAGTTTTAAAATAGGTATTTCAGCTAATGTGCTCAAGCCTTTCCAAAAGTAGGCTTGTCCAAAATTATCATTTGCTACCAGTTATTGCAGTTTGTTAGTTGGAAAAAGCTATAGACTCTCAACTTCCATATTGTAAAAGAAAACACTGGAAAAGGAAACACTGGAACAGGCATAACTGAGTATAGGCATGAGCAGCTGCTACTCTATGTGCATTTTTTTCCCTCTACATGAGGAGTGTTTTAATAAAAATAACATTCCACAGACAGAATTAGAGGAGGGAAAGCAAAAATGTAAAAATGCAGGTAAATCTCAACTCACCCAGTAAAGCATAGTAAAGCATGCATCACATTACCCAATAGTGCTAGTCTCAGTGTTGGCTGCTATGTCTACCTAAGATGCTAGGCATGTAGGAAAGATCTTCACAGAAAGACTGATCAATTCTCCTGTTTCCCCTCCCCAGTCACTGCTTACTTTCTATTTTTCCCCATCCCTGTCATACACTACCACTGAATGGCTGGGTATCATGACCCAGGTTACAATACTATTAGGCATTCATCTCTTTAGGAAAAAAAAAAAAAAAGATATGCTCTGGACACAAGTCTAAGGTAAAAATGACTCATAAATGTGTGACATGACAAGATGTTCATAATGTTTGCATTGGCTCAGGGAAGACAATCTTGTGGCCCTGCACTTGCATGGAACCACAAACCACCTAGACTAAGAGACTCTAAAGCATCTTAATGCACTGAGGCTACAGGACACTTTTTAAAATAGAGGGTTTGTGGTGCCTTAGTGTCAAACAGAAACTACTAGAGGAAGAAGAATGCCATTGAGTAATTGAAGGTACATGGAAAAGGGCAGGGCTATGCTGAAAAGTCATTATATATTCACATATTTTGCTAAAAAATCATCTCAATCTTCACGACATTTGTTGCTACTCTAAAATGAAATGAAGTTGCAAAATTCCACTGGTTCCTCTTTTAATTCTCAGTTTTCCTCTTCTTCCAAGCCTGTTCAAGAAATCTCTCTCCTCTGCATCAGTCATATAGCACATCTCTCTGTCCTATGCAGATATATCCTTACACTTGCATGTTTTTTTTTTTTTGGTTTTATTTTCCTCACAGTATTTAGGAAGGGAGAAAATATTAGTCCTGAGAATTAAGAAGTTCTGAAAAGAGCAATTAAGGTGACCGGTAAGCTATAAGAGGGCTTACTATGCTTAGTATAATATCTATGCCACATTCCAGTTCCTTCAATGTGTTGCCCTGAATATAGATCAATACCATCTCATTATATTTTCCTTCTCAAGCTCAGTTCATTCCACATTTTTATGGATTGATTCAGCAAAAAGTACAGCAAAGTCAGGATGAAAACCTATTGTGTTGGTTTCATGCAGCTAGATAATTAGATTAAAAGGAGAGTGCCAGCTGTTATTTCAGCAACCTAAAGATGGCTGGTTTTGTTTTGTTTTGTTTTTATTAAAGCAAATTACTGTGGTTAATGATGCTACTGCATTTGGCAGCAGAAGTCTGGTCTACCCAGGTAATATTCTGCTTCATTTTAATATACTCACCTATTTCAGGTCTTCATTAGTGCCACTTACTTGACACTGAATCACTTACTGCCACTCCCATCATACTCAGAGGATGTAAATACAGACCACAAATTAAACTGGAAAGGGCATGAATTACATTGCCCAAGGATAGCTATGAAGAGCAATAGCCATACAAATGGAGAAAGTCATCTGCTGTTTATGTACATGCATTAGAAATAGAAATTTTTCACAGGAACTTGAGGCATTAAAATTTTTCACACTGTCAAAAATAAATGGCTTAACAAAATATATTGCTTTTTGGCTTGTTCTCTCTGGGTGTCAGTGGCACCACTGCTATGAGCACTATCTACTGTGTTAGCGAGAATTTCTATTCACCTTGAAAAGTTGAGCTCCACAGCACTGCTTGTCTGTCGCTTGCATTGTTCTTGTTCAGATACCCACAGTGCCTGGTACTTACACCTGTCTGGTCTCATTAGTTCAACACAGCAGCATCCCAATTTGGATTTACACCTTTTAATACAATCAACTCAGACAGCTTTGTTTCTCCATTGCCGCGTTTGCCTCATTGTTTGCTAATTGAATCTCATTTACTGAAACATATGATCTAATCGTTACACCAAATCTTAAACCTCAAGAAACACAGTCTTGATTAATGAAAATATAGTAAACTAAATTGCCATTTTGTGTTTAATCACCATGAGGAAGTTTCTGGTTCTGTGATCTAAAGGCAGCTTCCCCCACTGACTTCAGCTCCCAATTGCTTTTGAAGTACTTTATCCCTTTACTTAAACTCTTACTAATTATGAAAGCTCTTATGCTCCTCTCTTCCTCCCTGCAGAGTGCCAAGAAATAACTTTGAACTTGAACACACTGCTGTATGAAGCACTGTAAAGAGCAGTCCTGTTTGTCCTCTCAGGCACCTTTTTAGTACCTTTACTCTTTTCCCTTGATACTTCATGCTAATATCACACCCAGAGGTCAGGATGAACAAAGGCTTAGAAGAAACTCTGCTGTCAGGTAGCATATCTTTTTCTTTTTCTTTTTTTTTTTTTTTTAATTGAGAAAAGTCTCTGCTATTGAACAGTGATTTCAAGAACCTGTCTTTCAATTTGCCCCAAGTTATAACTGTAAAAATAGAGGTGTTGAGTTTAATTATATTTCTGCAGCTTTGCTAGCAAATTGCAAAGTTTAATATTTACTTTTTCCCTGGCAGTTTTGAAAACAGGAAGATCTTTTGCATAATGCACTGATACAAGGGCATTAGCTATATTTTTCTGCTGTGATTTCTGACATTCAGAACAGCAGACCTTACCATAGGTAATAATAACCTATGTCTTTCCATTACACAGACATGAAATAGAAAAATGACAGTCAGTTCGTTTGCTTGCTAGGGAAATACGTACATGTCCCTTTGAATAAAACCATTCTCTCCAGCTTTAAATGTTTTTGAACTGTAGTTTACACACCTCCTCCTCCTCCCTTTCTCTCTCAAACATCCCTGGTAGAGGAAGGATTCACTGAATTAAGCCTGGCTCTGGGTTTTAAGAGAGATGGGAAAGAAGACAAATGTTAATAGCTTGCTAGTATCAACAGAGAATATTTCTGGTTTCAAGCCTTGCACCAAGGGGACTCATTTCATTTTGTGCTTCTCTGTTTTCAGCAGAATCTTAGTAGCATGATGTACCAGGTGCTCATATTACTTCTATAAAATCTACAGTGAGCCAATGAAAACCACTTCAAGTCAAAAAATATTTGCAGCTATTCACATGAAAACAAAGCAAGTTGTATTTGTCTTGAACTTTTAATTTCAAAGGTCTGGTCTGGTTAAAAACATTTCTTGTATGTATTTTTACTCTCAATAGCAAGTGAAGTGTTACATTATTTTGTCTGAGGAAAAAGTACCAAAAGGAAAGATAATACAAAAACACTTGCGAAATGATTATCTGTTAAGGAACAATCTTAAAAAAAAAATCAGCTAGATGGATTTAACACTTACCCGCGGTGCTAATGAGAGTGAGAAATTCCTACTTCACCCAGGGTGGCCAGAATGACTGCTTAAAATATATGGTGATTCTCACAGAGAATGCTGCAGGATCTGAACACTAAGCTTGCTGTTCCTTTTGATACAGCATATCTATTCAGGTTAGCACGAATAGTGGGAAAAGAGTGTAGTTACAACCTCATCACACTTAAAATTCTCGGGGATTTAAGAGGACTATGTTGGCCATATAAGGAACAAATAGTAAAAACATTTTTTTCTCTGATATGACCATGCTCTTCCTCCCATGGGAGCTAAAGGACTGTCATCTTCCACTGCCACACAGTGGGACAACACCAGCAAAAGGAACAGTAGAGAGAAAACAGAGAATATTAAGCCATCTACAAAAATCCTCATGAATGCACAGCCTCAAGTGCCAACAAGGGTGAGCATATTTTCAAAAGGTAAGAGGTACTTTGATAGAGACTGAAGGAAGAAACAAGCAATATTAAAAAAGAACAAAACCATTTTTTCTAATCAAAAGAATATGAGTTTTTAGTTTTGAAGCCCATGAACAGAAACTCTAGTATTTTAAATAAAAGAAGGGAGAATTCAGCAGGTACACATGTCCTTGGCTATTTTCCAAGACATCTTAGCTGTTCTAATGAATTTAGAATGTGAAATAAATAATCTATATGAGAATGGATCTTTTGATAAATTATGACTTTCTTTCTTTCTTTAAATAATGAAATCCTGCTAATTTATTCTGGGAAAAAAAAAAAAAATTATTTTCTCCTGACAAGTTTTTAGAGCTGTTTCACATTCACACACACACATACACAAAGTCAGACATGTTTATATGCAGTTAGTAGCAAACACATATGGCATAGGTATTTTTCCATATCACTTCGTCTGCCACTGGTTTTCATGTTAACACCACGTCATACCTACAAAGATAAGAAATTGTATTCTTTCTCTCATATTCTGCAATATTAAGAGGAGCTGCTCTTCATTCTACAAACCTTGGGCTGTTCTGCACTCATCAGTATCATCACTGATGAGCTTAAGAACATGTAGGACATCACCCAAATTACCACAAAACATGAAGTACAATCTCCCCAAGGCCGCTATATTGCCTTGGGAGCAATGGCGTTTTGGATAATGATTGTGCTCAAACTAATGAAAGGATAGCAAGGATTCACAGCAAGGTTATTGGGGTTTTTAGATTAGGGTGTACAGATTGTTCCCTGAGGTTAAGGTCTACCTCGTGTATGGCCTCGCCTCAGTTAGCTTTAGTTTCTGCTGAGAGCTAATGCACCAGCTACAGAATGAATGTCATGTCTTTTTTCTCAGCACAAAATCTGCCAGATTCCTGGATCCAGGTATTGAGCATTAATTTACAGACATCTGGACCACACATATATTTGGTGTAACAGGTCCAAAACAAAATGACTTGAGAAAAGTGAGACATTTGAACAAACAACCTGCATCTGGGGACCTGTCTGAGATTTCAACTACTTTTCAACTACTACTCCTTCTCTTGCAGGAGAGCAACAACTAGGAATAAAAAAAAAAAAAAAAAAAAAAAAAAAAAAAAAAAAAAAAAAAANAAAAAAAAAAAAAAAAAAAAAAAAAAAAAAAAAAAAAAAAAAAAAAAAAGGAATGGCCTGAAAATTAGTCTTAAAATACTCTGGTTAGATTAGCTAGCCCTGGCAGAAGAAATTGCCAGAAGAAATAAGTATGGAATTGCCTGACCTAGCCAGATGGATAGGGTGTGGAGGGAAATATGCTAAGAAATTAATTTTACTATCACACTGATAGAGGATGCAGTATATCATCTTAAGCATTTCTTTAAAATCATTAGGACAGTAAAGGCATACCTCTCTAGTTCTTGAGGAACATAGTATTAGTTTTATAAGCCTGTTACAGCTGCTTTCTGCAGTGCTTCTGATAACTGCAATTTAAAAAGGGTACAACATAAGAATTGTATAACTAAAGCACCACAGAGTTGTCATTATACGGTTTGGGGAAAGATTCTGTTCATAGAATTCTCTTACCTCCAATACAGATATTTTCTGGAGTATAGATAAAAAAGACACTGTCTTTATACTTTTCCTGTAAGTCATGGACACTAGTGGCTGGATGACTTGTGCCGGACCAAACAGGCTACATAACTTAGGATCCTTTACTGATCAAGTTTACAATCATGTGAACAGACTTGGGCAAGTTAGTTGCTGTGGCCATATCAATGTTAATTTTGCTTCACCTTTATTAGCAGAAGAATGCCCCCATCAAGCCATTTTTGATCAAACTTCTGAGCAGTCCTGAAGCAAGTTTGACAAATCAGATCATACTAACAACAGTCTGAATAGCAATTTCTTCTTCACTTGCTAATGCTACATTTAGAGTTCTTGCTAGAGTAACTGTGGACCCCTGTGAGCATAGTAGCTTCATCCTATAAGGTAGCTGTGGACTGAAGCTGAAAAATACTGTGGTTGTTTTGATTTTGTATAAACTAGTGATATCCAAAGTGAAACTATTTTGTTTCTCGTCTTATCTTTCTTTGTTCCAGGGTTACCAAAGGATAATGTTGGCACAAATGTGCAAACTGAATCACTAAGAAACATTATCTGGCATAGTAAGCTCAGACAAAACCTTCTACACCATAGTACAAGATAAATTAGAAAAAATGTTAGGTGAAGAAGAAGGAGTATATTCTCTCCAAAGGCAAATGCTCTCTGAAACACATAGCTCCCTTCTAATAATAGAGACAGACAGGTGAAAGAGACCTGCAAAGGAACAGCCAGCCCAGGATTTTTGCCACTTCTGGCACCCCAAATATAGGAATAAATGATCAGTGGGAGAAGGTCTCTTCAAGAGGCATGAATTTTGTTTGAGGTGGTTTCAGGTACAGGATCATGAAAGGTGTAAGCCTCGATAATATGTGAAGTTTGAGAACTAGTTCCTAAATTTCAGAATATTTCTGAATTATGATTTTTTTTATAATTGTTCAGAATGGGCTACAGTAATGGCTCTGTATATTCACAGAACTGGTGCTGAGGCCCCATGTCACTGTCTTGTTTGGACTGCTGCACAGTGTTTAGTAAGTGGGCTAGACTAAGCAGGAATAAGAGAGATTTGTGTTCGTTTTCTTGTACATGTGAGCAGAAGCTGAAGCTAAGCAAATGTGGCCTGTTTGTCTTCTTGGTGATTACTCTTAAAATAGTCATTATTGGCAGGACAGCAAGAACATCTCTTTCTTGGATATTTTGAATAATCCGTCTCCGAAATTCGGAGACCAACATGAAAAAAGACTAAATGTACAGGTGTTCACGTGATAGTGTAATTCTGGTGAGGAGAAAATGTCCAGGCTTCAATGACACAAGCTACCTGGAAAACAGGACTGAAATGGATATCCAGGCTACTGGGCTAGGAGACAAGTTACCTTGCAGCACATTTTCTTATGGCTTAACCTCTAAAGTACGAATTTCTTAAGAGAAAGATTGTGTAATTGCCCTCTTCAAAAAAACAGCTATTTTCAAAGTTAGGAAAAATCAAAAATTTTTCTATGGGAAAAGAAATATTAGTACTGAGATCTCAGAAAGTGTCCGAAATTTCCTTTCAAGTTTGGTGAGTAGAATTCACCCTTACAAGGGTGATTGCTGGTCCCCCGTCTTTCCTCACAAGAGCAAATCTAATTTGTGGACTGCCCTTGAGTATGGAGGATGCCCAACAAAATCCTGAGTCCACCCTCTATGAAAGTCATGGGTGAAGGTAAGTCAACTGGATTTTCTGTGTGCTAGAGTGATTGTTTCCTCATTTCTCTTTGTATCACATGCCCACTGCTGAATGCTAAAAATTCTAGTTTTTCTTAGCACAGGAGGTCCTTTTTCAATATCCTCCACTGTTGATTGAAGCAGACTTTTGTCTCATTTGCCCGGGCCAAATTAATCTCTATTACTAGCTACTGTATTAAGGAATTATTAAATTATTTCAGCCATCTCTCCCTTCTAAAGATCCTGAGTGCCTAACTGTGACATTGTACCATGACTGTTCACATCACCCTTCCCCAAAGGGGCTCCTGACTTCAGAGTTTTGTGTAAGTTGTGTGGCAGCATGTGCCTATCATATATTCCCTTTGAGATAGCAATGTGGCAATTAAATTTAATATTCTCATTTTCCCCGATTCCAGCTAACAGAGAAAAATATAAAATGTAGTGACAAAGGCAAAGGAAGAAAATGTTAAATTATGGAGTCAAATTCAAGTAAATGGAAAGAATAGATATATTCTCTAGATTTTTTTTTCACAAATTAAATCTTACAATTTTATAAATAATTCTTGTGGAACCAGAAAAACCTTAATTCCAAGATAAATGGTCTTTGACAATCTTGTTTAACACTGTTGTTATTATATTTAGCAAAGCAGAAGGCATACCCTTTTTTATATGTACACACAAAATACCAAACAGTAATATGAATTTAACTGATTACAGTAATATTCCTACTCTCTTGTACCATGGCCAAACTATTTTTCTCTTTCACTACTTCAGTACCTCTACATGGTTGCTGCAGTAACAAAGTAATTTTCTGATAAATTCATCAGGAAAAGTGCACTATAGAGAACACGTATAACTCTAAACCTGTCAGACCACCACAATTTTAAGGCAATTATTCTCCTAGGGGAAAAAAAAAAAAAAAGGAAAATTACATAATGTAATTGCACAGAGAGAAAGATAAGTTATCATAATTTTATGCTACTAAACCTAACTTTCTTGAATGTGCTCCACACAGGAGATGTTCCCTTATGGACGATATGTATCTTCTCAAGCTGTATCAAACATAATATCAACAAGGCTGGTATATAATGTAAATCAAGATTGCTGGCACACTTGAACCACTAAAAATGATGGCTGGAGGAAAAGTTTTACAATAACATTCATCTTGCAAGCTGCAGTGAACATTTTGCTAAGCAAAATGAAATGTCACAGCCTCTCTGAACAAATTATTTAAAGGGTATTCAAAATCTATATCATAATTGAAAACGTAATTGCTGTAGTTAAGTTTAAGATTTATTCTGTAAAACATAAAAGCTACAACACCTGAATCCAACAGCAAATTTTGAATAAGAGGGGTAAGAAACTGCATTTTAAAAAACTTACAAGAACCCTCAGTCACCCTTTAAAGGACCTAGATCATCACCAAGAATGCTGAAAACTTCAATCTCTAAGTATCCTTTTCTTGCCTCTCTTTATTCCTCTGATGCCCTGAAACATTCTTACAAGGTCTTTGGAGGTAAATCGAATACAGTTGAGGATGATTTCCTGAACTAAGAAATATCTATGAGATCCCAGCTCTTTAATGAATCCTCTCTTGTCTCGTTTTGAAAGGACCAACAGGATCATCCATACAGCACTTATACTCAGCTTAGCTGCTCACACTCTGGTGTCACTTCTCTGTAATTTTGTGACATGTGACTGCATGGTTTAGAAGTTTACTTATGATCTGAAACTTTTAAAACAATTTCTTCGTTTAGGATTGCTTGCCCCTGCATAGAAATTCTTGATGTTGCTATGAAGGGAGAGTACCTGCTGAAAACTCATCTTAGGAGGTCTGTTCACAGGAGTTTTATAAAAACAGATCTACTGTTTGAACCATGTTAATATCAGAAGGCTTCAGTGAGATCAGAATCAAAGATTTTTGTAATGGGAATTCCGAAATTATGCTACTCTTCTTTCAAAGTGCTTAATTATTTTATTTGAACCTACATATTTAAAAAGTAGGGTAGAAGCAGAGGAATTCTACTTATTAAAAATATTTTTAATTGAAGTGTGTGGTTCATTAGCAGCCTATGTTTAGAAGCCATGGAAGAGAACAATGCAATTTTAATTATTAAACAAACCTTTCCTTCCCATACCCCTCTGGACAGATACTTGCACAGCAAAGCTAAGGAACATGATATCACTTGATAATAAGAAGAATCTGTTAACATCCTCAATTACAAAGATTATTTTAGATGTGGATGACATGAACTGGCTTTGGGACAGCCTTGGAAAACGTGAGGTAAACATTCCTTTCTCCAATTAAATACATTGGCAAAAGTTTTTTTTTAAAAGTTTCAAAGATTGCTTGCTACAGTATAAGATATATGCAATACAAAGGATGTCAGTTATCCTACCACAGCAGCTTTTAGACATATAGAAAGGCTGTGCATTGACATACTACCCACTCTACAGCCAGACTGTCTGAAAAGAGGCTTTCCAACCAAGGCTCATTTCACCGTGTTTTGGTATGAGGAAAATTAGACAGGGTAGCTTTGGAAGAAAATGCTTAGTGAGATTCAGGTTTAAAGGACTGGCTGCAATATTTCACTGCACAATACATCACAAGCAGCTTTGCTAACTTCCCAAGCATACGTTCCTTAAAGGAGCACCACAGTCATTAAAAACTGAGAATCGCCAACGCCTAATTTCAAGGCAGCACTCTCTGAAATTCTTCCAGAGATAAGTCTGATTTGAACTCTGACATTAGCTAGATTTAATGGCCCAAACAGAAGATACCGTTGGGATGTTCTTCCTGTTTGCAATTTCATAGTGCATGGTTCTATGCAGACTGTATCCTGTGTGCTGTCAAATAAAGCTTTCACTAAGGAAATCTCACTGTACTTAACAAAGGTGTTTCCCATGAGCTAATATGAGAAGAAGATTGTCTCTGATTTATGGTAGATATCAGAATACTTACATTATCATTCAGAGTAACCTTGAACATTGATGTAGAACAGGGCATCTTCAGATTAGTGATCTGCCTATGTACAAGGTAGAAGTTGTTTTGCTTTGTGATGGAGATGTGCTGTATTTTTTTCTTGAAAAATGCACAGCCTCTCTTTGGATTTTACTGCAATTTATTCTTCTGAAACAAGTGCTATATTCAGATCAGCCAAAAACACATTGTAACAAATAGCAAAGTTACTCTCAACCTTGTCACCTAGATTTCTGAGAGGAAGTATCAAAAGAACCAGGACTAAATAGATTTATACAATAAATTCAATAAGGCCACAAAGTTGCCAACTTTGTAGAGACATCAGTGCTGATGAAATGAAGCTTATACAATGGTAAAAAAAATGTATTTGTCATAAGACCACCTTTTGAGTTGGCACTCACTGTCACTCCCAAAGTCCAGGCCACTGCAGACCTGATTGAAAAACAACAAAAAAAAATGTCTATGAAGTCATTTAAGAAGACAAATAATTCCCTCTCAGCAAGGATGGTGTATAGAAAGGTAGAGAATCAAGTGACATATTGCAAGTAGGTATTTGCACTTCATATTGATTTTCTGTCAAAAGGAGAATGTGGCGTTAGACATGAGGGTATCATAAGACTCAAAGGATTCTAATTTTATAACATGACAAATAAATTCAGAGAGGTTGGGAAGACTGTACTCAGTACAGAAGAACTCCTTTCCTTTCTCGAGTGTGGAAGCGCCATTCCTGGAATTACCCTTAAGAGACCTGAAGTTTGTGATCAACCTGCATATGCAAAAGATGGACACCATGTCTGAGCATATAAACTAGCTATTGACATAGTATTTAATATGATGAAAGGGAAAGCATCCCAGATGAGGAAAAGGTCTTCATATATATTTATTCAAAAGAACAGAATATTCCAATCAAGAAGGAAAAAAATAAGTTTTTTTCCAAAATCTTGGTCTCGTTTAATCATTCCATAAGGTCATAAATACTTCAGTCCAGTGTCACATGATCTAGCCCAGATTTTGAAATCTAATAGGGTAGTGTTTTGGCTTTGTTTTCTATGTTCTTTCTATTTGTAATTCATAGTGGCTTTGTATTTATTCCCAAAAGCATTTTTTCCATACAAATTTAGCTTGTCAATACTCCACATCTAGGTGGAAAAGCAGACATTAAAATTTATGACATAAAGAATTCATTTATGTCAGAGTCACAGTGCCCTTTGCAAATCTATTTCTACGCTTCTTCCTTTGGTGAATTGGCTTGTGTAGTTTAAGCTAAATATTAGTAGGGAGAACATAGTAATTTAGGCACTAAATCTTGAGATTAATTCTGGCTTCAGGAAGATGGCTAATGTATTTTTCTAGCTCATTAAAAAAAGGTGCCTAACAGTAACAATTAAGATATGGATGTACTTGTGAATCATCTTGAATTCACTGGTTAATAAGAAGTCTCTTATTTTAACTTGTTTTAGAAAATATAATGCTGTCATTTCCTCCAAAGAGTGGAGAAAGAATCACACTTCTGGTCACTAGCTACTACACATGGTCTAGGTTTCCCAGTAGGATAAGAATTGTTAAGACTTTTTTCTTGACTTAAGTTCATCTCCAGGAGTCGTGTAAGATTTTTTCTTTCACTGTGGCTGCACAGTGACTTGTGGATGCATGTGATCTATATTTCCTGGCATGCTTTCATGGACAAATGCAGTGATAAACAGGCAAAAAGAAAGTTGGTCATCATTCTGTGGATATGTTAAGGATAGTTAACTCAGTGAGGCTAACATTAGCTATAATTAGCCTTCAATATTTGTTTCAGGCATTCATACTATGAATGTCTGCTGTTCTGCAAGGATTATCTTGTGACTGACATGTGTTAACTTTAATATATCACCTGATCACTTCACATTAGATGCTCCCCATTAGAAGTAACATTCCTGAAAGAAGATAAAGGAGAATGAGTCATGGAATAGTAATTTTGAGAAATACACACCTGCCACTATTTGAGGAACATTTTGCACGCAAGTATGAATATTTCACTTGCAATTCAGATTTTCAAGACTGATGCATTAGCAGCTTCTGCATATTCTGATGTATTATTTTGACACTTGTACTGAGCTCCTCAAAATGCACTCACCTCTTCCATCAGTGTCTATGAAATGCAATGTTCCAAGCATATTTCATAAATAAAGAATCCTCAAAGTGCTGCTTACATTTGCAAGTCATTATATGCTTCTGGAGCTTTTTAACTTAAAAGAAACAACTTTCCCACAAAAGAATTCAGCAGGATGCAAAGTGATAACTGTGTCCAGCTCGTCCAGTTTGAGGAAAGGGAAGGAGGGAATGTGCAAGAACTTTTGCTCTTGAAACTCCTGCCTAAGTACCATACTGCTGAAGATGGCCTTGAACTCAAGAGACAGAAAGTGTTAGAGAGCCACTCAGTCAGGAAACAGGGGCAGAGAGTGTTAGCCTCACTGTCCCTCCACACTGATCAAATGACCTCCGAGGTGTTTTGGGTGCACAGACTATCTAAAAGTTAATATTGGCACTGTAATCAATGGAGCACAGTTAATCACAGTGAGGTGTATAATTCCCCTTTGTCATATTTTTGGCCTTACCACGTGCCACTCCAAAACAAGCATATTTCTTCAGAACAGTGCTATTTGCTTCCTAATGGTGTGCTTTAAACATCTTGATCAAATCAAGTCAGAATGCCAAAAGCCTGAGATCTGGCAAAAGACTTCAGCCACAGACATACAGTAAGAACAAAAAATGACCCATGATCAGCAAAGATGATCAAATGTAAGTTTAGAAGAGTTGTTTATATAAAATGTAGTATTTAACAGTGTTTGGTAATTCAGGCATTTTATTATTAAGCCACTTGGGGGTGAATAAATTTTGACTGTAGAAGTTAGGCTAAGAAATCTCTAGCAATTAATGTTCAAGTAACAAAACATAAGGTAACTCCTTAGCTATGAAATGGACTAGATTTATTTCATTCTTGGAGTGGACTGGACTGGCCTTCTTATAAGTCACATCTTATCAACCTCTAATGTTAGGAGTGGGAACCTTAATTTTCAGTAAAAAAGTTTCTGGGTTTTGTATTTGTGGTGTAAACCTAAAAAGTATGAAGAAAGATGACCTGAAAACTCAGAAATCAAGGACAATTTAGCTGAATAAATAGCTTTTTCACTACCTGAGATTAGCAATATATGGTCAGATATGAGTGATAATAGGTATATGGCTACAAGACTGGAGAGCACCTTTCTATAGCAAACCACATTCTTACTCCTATCTCTCCTGATTCTTTGCATATCTTTTTGTTTGTAATAATGTCATTTTGAGAAACACAGTTTCTAGAGGGACCTTTTCTGGAAATTATCTACGTCAATCTTGAAAGTATAACTGTTCTGTGAGGGCTATTGCACTTAGTGGCGAATTAAATGACTCCCGAACCATTAAAAGTGTGGTGTAAATACATCAAGGGAGAGGCGGTACTAGGCAACCCTTAAAGGTCCCTTAAAACCTACATGGCTATGGTTCTAAGATACACCCTAACTTTTGGTTATTAGAGTTAGTATTCACCTGAATGCCACTTTCTGAGTACATCGACATATGCAATGCAAAGCCATAGTTTGAACAGAGTCAACACAGAGAAATGCAAGCATCCATTTTCCATAATCACAGGTCCAACTGATATGTGACAGCTGATTTCACAAACACAATTTCTGGTGGCATCCATGAATATACTCTTGATCCAGAAGCACTAATATTGATTCAGAAGTCACGCTGAATACTATCTGAAAATAACTTTGGATATTAATCTAAATATATGCTTGAATAGAAACTTGACTTATATTACTATCTCTCATAAACTACAGTCAGTTTAGCATTTAGCCAATCTGTAGGCACCAGTTCTCCATCCAAAACTAGAAGAATGAAGGTTAAGGTTAACAAGGTTAACGAAGTTAGCAATTTGGCAGAATAGAAATGCTTATACTGTATAATTAATGTTCTAGAGCACTGACATTTTGACCCGTCTCTCATTCCCCATTAAGTCTAAATTCAGAGGAAAGTTACTCTGTATGGACAGATATTGAATAGTATCACTAAAAGTTAATAATATTTAAGGTTTTGTAAGTTTTATATTTTGATCAATCAGCACTGATTCAGCTTGGCCCCTTTTTATAGCATAAATGAATCTGTATTTAATTCTGTTCTTTCATGAACACTTGAATTAAGATTAATAAACTGTATACCTAATACTATGTTCTGAAAACCCCAATAAATGGGAAAAACAATAGCATAGCAAGCCTTTCTCTGTTAAGCAGAAATATTGGGGGATGAAATTATGAAAGCATGTAGAAAGCAAAGCATGAACAATCACATGGCTGTCAGAATTACTGATGGATTAAAGCAGATTAAGAAGCAACAATTACATAAATTACTGTAGCACATTGTGTAACCTGTTTTACTGTTTGTGCATGATCATGCAGAATATTGGCTCATTGTGGTAGAGACCTACCCAATGTGTCCTCACAGTGCATAACCATTCCTTCATGAAAAGTCTGAAAATGGCATTTCCTCCCCTTTCTTTCCCTCTAATCTCCTTGGATGGTTTAAGAAATTGAGATGTTGTTAAGCAGAGTTCAAAAAATAAAATTTTCTCCAAGTAATACATTGAAAGCTATAAGGACACAGTTATTCAAACCCTGAACATTCGTGAGCTCAGAATTCTTATATATGGCTGCTTCTACACAACTCATTTCGTAAGAGGAGGAATACCATATACTTAAAAATAAACATGCAAACAAATATGTGTAACACTGCAGGATGGTATGTAACAAATACAGACTGGGATATGCACATTGCAGTTACAGAGATGGAGTGAGGAGAAAGGAGAGGGAAAAATATTTTGCTTGCTGTCTCAACATTTTTATTATTTGTTGAGGTGTTTTTTATTACAGTTGCAGTTTTGCACTGGCTTATCTAAGTTCACTCTTCCTCTAAAATCATATTCATGCCATTTCATTTCTACTTAATAAAGCCTGTCAACTGAAATGGAGAGCTTCTTTGGTACTGCAAAGCCCTATTTCCCAAAAGTGCTTAATTTGGACTAACAGGATGAATAGCCTTGGATCCAGTGTTTGTTTTTCAAATCTCCTCTTCTACTGTCTCTTCTAGGTGACTGCACCATTGGGAGATGTGTGCATTGAGGGGTGATACACATGCTGGTGATCCATTCTATTTACCTAGTCCTATAACTTCAGAAGAATAAAAAGGTTATAACCACTTTTTGTACTTGAGACAAGCATTCCTGTAAAGGTACAGTTCAAAGAAGTGTCAGCAACTAAATTTATTAATTAAATTCGTAGTTAGAGGACATTCATGTTTTGAAGAACAGAAAGCAGAGATCATAAGCCAGTTGTGCTTGTTCACATGAAGCTGAACAGCTACCTCTCAAACTTGGTTGTCTCCAAGATTTCAGAGAAATCAGAGCAGAAAACTAGTAGCATGCTGAGTTTGTTTCCTAGGTGACTAATTAACAGAGTGAGGTAGCCTGGCATTGCAAGAGAGATATTCTGCAAGAATTAAGACAGCAGTGTACTGTTGTACCATGCAAAAAGAGGTGACTACCCTGAGCATTTATTCAGGTGAAAGCCCATAAAAGATGCAAAGTATGGATAATTACTCACAAGGCAATACCCACCGGCAGGATACTGGAATCGAACATCCTCTCAAGCTGGCAGATCAGGGAGAGACAGTTGCTGACCAGCTCCCACGGAGACAGCATAGGTCTCAATGTTAGGAGTCTCTCCTTCCCCCCGCTCTCTCTGCATTGTCCTCTTTATGCCCGGAGCATCCTGGCACTTAGGGTCAGCACAAACCAGGAGGCAGCCCGGGAGGCAGACAAGCTCCACCTTCGGTTGGACAACCTTCCCTCCTGGATGCGCGTGTGTGCATACAAGTAGGGCCTCCCAGCCTTCAGTCTGAGGGTCCTACCTTCCTCATCTTCCTCCTCCTGCCCGGGTGTTTGACCTCCAAAGCTAGTTTAGAGGACGTCTGTGGTTAAGTTGGCTACCAGCCAGGTCGAGCAGCCGGCCTCAACTGGTTGCTAGAGGAGGTCGGCTATGAACCTGGCCGATCAGCCACCCTCGTGCTCCTTATCACTCGGCCTAGGCAGGCAAACATCTTCTCTCTCAAGGTCTGGATCCTGCTTCCCACAGGAGATTTTTATGACCCTACAGATCATAAAAATTTCCACCTCCTATACATGTACTAAGAAGAACCTCAAGAGAAAGTTGAGAAAATATTACTCCCCTACTCCAGGCAAAAAAAACTAATGTGTATTGTGGTCCTCTCTGTAGTTGCAACCCAATATCTCAAAGGGTAACTTCTTGCTTTTTGAAGAATGACCTCCTTCGTGTTTCCAGAATTTGCCGATTTATTGTCTCTCCAAATTAGAATACTAACTTTTTTTTCTAAGCTTAATCACGTCCAAGAGACTTAGTGTTGCAGAGCTATCAGATCATAGAATCATAGAATGCTTAAGGTTGGAAGGGACCTCTAGAGATCATCTAGTCCAACCCCCCTGCACACGCAGGGTCACCTACAGCAGGTGGCTCAGGACTGCGTCCAAGCGGGTCTTGAAGGTCTCCAGAGAAGGAGACTCCACAACCTCTCTGGGCAGCCTGTTCCAGTGCTCTGTCACCCTCACGGTCAAGAAATTTTTCCTAAAGTTCCTGTGGTAATGCCTTTAAGAGCCTAACAGGTGTTTCTTCTAAAGCTATATTAGAATATCAAAACAAATCCTATGAAAATAGTTATTGCCACATTTTAACTCTGTTACTTGGAAGAAATCTAGCAAAAATATAGGAATATATAACCAAGCCCTGTTTCCTCTGAGCATGCTCAACTACTTGTTTATTTCACCTGTTTTAACTTTTCAAGCTGGGGCAATCAGACAGGCAATAAAATCTGGAATAACAGTTTTTAATGCCATAGTGCACACTTATGACAACCCTAATCTGTATCCAAAAAAGATCATGGGATGCATTTATGTTACAGTTCTATTCAGATCAGTGGTACACTTCTAAGGTACACCTCCCAGTCGCCTCCAGTTACTGTGTCTGTGCTTGCCTCATGGAATGGTTATGGAGTGTGAGAATTGATTTATTTGTGGATGAAACTAAGGATTGCTCCAGAATTGCACCTTTGGCACTGCAGTCATTAAGGGACATTCAGTCTGTGGGATCAGACCAGAACTAGTTTGAGCTAAACCTCTGGAGAACCAATAGTGTGAACATTGGGTCCTCAGCTTGAAGTTCCTATTACACCATGCTCCTTGTTAACATAAACATGGCTGGGGGGGCACTCTTCCTTGACTGCCACCGTGCCATGATCAAAGTCCCTAAACACACCACATTACCTCTGTGAACACCAAAAAGCTCTGCATTTTTCAGCAATACTGCTAAGAGCTCCAGCGAAGGAGATTTTGGCATCTGCTTTCTTTCTTGCCAGAAAAAGAATGATTGTAGTCAGCCCAAAGAAGACAGGGATAATGATGGAAGGCCATGATTTACTACGATGTGTGGGAAAAGATTGAAAGGACTGCACTGCTAAGCCTAGAGAAAGAAAAACTAACCAGAGGAACGATGACAGTCCTCTCCTGAAAATGAAGTTGCCGAGAAGAACAGCACATTCTTTGCTCTGTGCCTATTGTGAATTAGACAAAAATACTGGGCTTAATTTCCAGAGAGGGAGACTTAGGTTAGACATTAGGAATCACTTTATAATAGTAGGAATAGGGAAGCCTTGGAGAAAACCACCTGAAGATGCTGTGAAAACCTATTGTTGGTATATTTTAAAAGCAGTCTAGAGAAGTATTTGACTTCACCTTTGACGTATGGTTAGTCAGGTTGTGAGGAAAGGTGATTGCCTCGATAACCTTTGAAATTCCTGTCATCCAATCCAGGTTCATAAGGATTTCATATTTTGTAAGTGTGTTTCACTTAGCATCTGCTGAGCTTTCTCAGTCATATAGAATCAGAAAATAGATACCCATTGGAAAAAATTTTGCTATTATTGCGGTAAATCTTTAGGACCTGCCTTTTCGCACGATATAGTCAATATAAAGCCTTCCTGTTAGTGTTAATAGGAACAAGAAGAACTCTCAGATTCAATAAGAGTTTGTAACAGTATGAGAGCTCTAAAACTGCAGAAAATGATTACTCCTAACAACAGTGATTGAAAAGGTAGAGATACAAACATTACTGCCTATATTGAAAGCTGGGAAATGAGCTAAAATAAAGGATAAATGCCCAATACCCCAAAGAAATCCACAGCAGGTACAGAATGCGGACAATTTTTGCTGTGTTCTTTCTACATTTCCACTTTATAGTTTTAATTTTTTCTGATAACCTTCTGTTACACTATTTCACTTTATGTATCCAAGACCTGCAGTTAATAATCCTTAAAATTCTCTACATGAGCATTTCTATGTATTTATTTATTCATGTTGTTGATGGTCTCCTGCTGCGGAGAGAACTACCCTAATGCATACAAGAGCAGAGATGCCATATAGAAGGCCCTTGGAAACAGCAAAAGAGACTGTGTTTATCAATGAGTTATGCATTCTGAATTATTTACTTTGCTATATGACTTCAGTTGTTTCATCATGCTAATCATACTACCTATAATTCCTGACATGTTGGCTGTGACTGGGGTCTGCAATCAGAGACCTTGACAGCTAAAGAACATGAACTTTTGCAACTTAAGATGAAGATCAAACCTGAAATCAACAGCTAAGGACAAGTAATTTCCATAGTTCAGAGGCAGAATGCATAATGCATAACTGATGTAAAACCAAATGGATCTTTCAGACACTGGACTGAAAAAAGTGGAAGGAAGCAATACTATTATTGGTAAAATGATAAATTCCCTAAAATTACAGTTTGCTTGAATGTGAATAACTTTTTATCTCTCTGAAACAAAACACTGTTCCCTTCCCTTCCCTTCCCTTCCCTTCCCTTCCCTTCCCTTCCCTTCCCTTCCTTTTCCCTTTTCCCTTTTCCCTTTTCCTTTCCTTTTCCTTTTCCTTTCCCTCTTCCCTCTTCCCCTTCTCTTTTCCCTTCCTTTTTCCATTTTCCCTTTCCCTTTCCCTTTCCCTTTCCCTTTCCCTTTCCCTTTCCCTTTCCCTTTCCCTTTCTTTTTTTAAAATACATCAGTGGTTAATTTTTGTGTATTGTTTCAAAATGAAGGACAGAAGTTTGGAATAATATCAGGATGAACTATATCAGCATTTGCAAAATGAAATGCTTGTAAAACCAAAACAAATCAGACCAAAATTGTAACTGAACTGATTTTATATTTTCGAAACTCGACCAATATTTTCCTGGAGCCAATAAAGTTTCTTTTAATTTTAAGTCACAAATAGATTATGTACCTGAAAAACTCTTAAAAAAATTAAAAACAGTTACTACAACTGTATGAATTATACGTACTGAAAACTGAGATATCTATTTTTTTGTATAATATTGATGAATAACTGTATAACATTTTCCATTACATAGAATGCCTAACTATTTGCTTATTTTAATTTTGTCTATTTATTCTTTAATTCAAATGATCACATCATGGATTTTTCTCTCACAACATATCTATATCTATATCTATATCTATATCTATATCTATATCTATATCTATATCTATATCTATATCTATATCTAATCTAACAATATATAGCAAGAACTAAAAAAGATCTAGAGGAAAGTAAAACAGTTTGGAGAAGCTTTTAAAAAATACCAGATAGCCAGTTGTCAGGGGGACACTTCTGTCTGGAAGCAGAAGAGTGTTTTCAGTGTGTCCATGTGTGTCCTGTGAACTGCATTCAGTGGCCATGTTCTGCCTGTAAATTTATGCATTTCTATTAACTTCTCTTGCTAAGACCTATAACCATCATTATTTGAAATTCTCTGATTTTTTTTTCCAATAACAACCCAAATAAAGAAAGCACAAGGGTAGAAGAGTGTCACAAAAGATCCGAAGTTTGTAACAGTAGAAGAGATCTGTGAGAAAATGGGGAGAGTAAACAGTAAGTTAGTCTGGTACGTCTGGAGGAGCTTTGAGATCAGATACCAGCTCATATTTTGAGTTTTGTGATGTAGCTCTACAAACGCTCCTCTAGTATCAAGCAATATATAATCTTAATCATCTAAAAGATTTGTATGGATTAATGTGGAACAGTTTGGCTGGAGAAAGAGTACACTAGATGAACTATACTCTTTTTGTAGTGCTTCTCTTAATGGCAGGCTTTCCTGGTTTCCTATACATCTCAGTGTCCTTTGGGGTGCCTTGTTACTAGAAAGAATATACATTTTATTTGATTTTATATGTGTGCATAAGAAAGTGCTTGCATGCAGACCAAGTAAAACACTGCATATGTTACATAACCAGAAAGAATTGGATAATAAACTCAAAAAATAAATGACATTCAGGAAATACAGGGAAATTACAAATGTTACAGAAATCACAGATAACACATGAGAAAGGCTTTAAAAAGTGTTACCACTTAGCAGGAGACAGTGGAGAAATTTGTAGCCACATTAGAAGAAAAATTAGTGCCTGCAGTTAAATCGCTCATCTGTATGTACTACGAATGGACTATGAATACTAAAATGACAAAAAGCCTTTAAAAAATTTTATTGTTAAGTACTAAAGCAGGCTAAATAAAACAAAATATCTTTTCAGCAGGAATTAGAGTCATCATTGAAATAAATTAGTGAAATATGTTGATTGTCTCTGTATAATATTATCCAGTGACTTGCAAAAATGGAAACCAGTTCATGGAAACCACTAATTTGGTATTAGAATTACTCAGGAATTTGTCCTTGGTGTACTCCCTCAGAGCTCTGGATTATGTAAGAAAATGGGTTATGGAAACAGATCTTCACTGAACAGAAATGAAGAAGATAAGCTAGGGATATTCAGTGACTGCAGCACTAAAATGTAGTAAAAATGCTGCTTACCCATAAGAGAATGCAGGACAAATCCCATATGTCTCAGAGAAATAAAGTGCACTTCAAAGGGGCTGGACAGGGACCACTGAGATGGCACATCACAGGAGAAGTGAGGTCCAAGCAGCTCCTGGAGCAACCCAGTTTGATGAGGTCGTGTAATCATCCCAACACATTCACTCTGCAGAGGGTACTGCTCTTCTTTTTCAGTTTCACATGTATAGATGTTTATTAAAAAAGCCAAATACGTGCATATAGACAAACCTATACTCTATGGTATATATCACATAGATAACTGTTGAGAGGTTTCAGTCAGATGTGACAGATGGAGCCCAGCTTACTAAAGCACAAAATGCAGTGCCAGGGGTACACAGTTTGCCTTATTCCTGCTAAGAAGGTTATCAAACACAAGCAAATGTATTTCCTGACAGATTCAAAGCAACAGACTCTCCTAGGCGTGTTTCTCACATGCTGTCTTGAATTGACTCCATCCTACATCCTTTTCAGACTTGGGACTGCACTTACATAGCTTACTGAGGTGAAAAATCAATCTATACCAACAGCTGCTCAGAGGACATGAATATAAACTGTCCTGCTGAGAAGGGAAAAGTTATGATTCAAAGCTTGCTCTTTAAAAAAAATGCTGGTAAGTGCTAAGGAAATCAATTAAACATAAGAAAAACTTCATAAAAGTTTATTTTTCCTCAGAAAACATGTTCGTAATTCCATAGGGAAGTAAAAGAAAAAGAGGGAAGTATCAATTCCATTGTTTTCTGCAATATTTTTCTTCCCTAAAGTGTCTTTTTGTGTGTAGATTAAACTACTGTACTTGAAAGTGGTTGACCTGAGAAGAGAATTGGTTTTAGAAGCTGAATTGCTGTTCTGAGTATACCTGTGGGTCTTTTAAAAAGTATGTTTATGCACACACACACACATATATATATATATACAAATAGCCAAAGAATCTACTGTAATATTGCTATTTGACTTACAGAAAAATAAATTACATATCTCTTGGGCAAAGCCTGTAACTTTAAATGCAAAATAAGAGAATTAGGTCCTGACAAGTCTTGAAGGGAACCCAAACACTAATATATATGCATGTAACACAGACACACATATATAATTTATATATGCATGTAAATGTATGTAAACATTTGCATGTATGCATTCATATGTTATTTTTTAAGATAATCCATTGTAAATCAACCAAACACCAAACCATTACAATACTTCATTTTATTTTGTTTGTTTGATTTCATTTTTAAGTTACTTTTTTTTTTAACTTTTTTTTTTTTTTTTTTACTTCTATGTAAAAAGTAAGTGCTGTATCCAAGCGGAAATAAAGATGGTTTGTGAAACTGGTATCCATTTTGGCTTGATTTTCAGTTCTTTGGAAAACCTAAGTCATCAAGAATATCTCACAACTTTCCATTGTTGTAGCTGGGCATGGTATCACTGACTTCAGGGAGGTTTGCTTATTAATTGTTCTAGCTTTATAATTTGCATAAGTATTTCCCAAATATTGGGCCAAGAAAACATTATTAGAATCCACATTTATATTACAGCTAAACCAACAAACTAGTGTAAGGTCACTGTACAATTAAATTTGGACTTTGGTATGAAAGACATCATTCTGAAAAACTTCTAGCACTATTGCTAGAAAAATGCAAGTGCAACTTAAGATGTGCTCACTAAAAAATTGATCAATTTTTTGGCTGGTTTCCATCATATTTTTTTGCCACACTGAAATCAGAATCTAAAAACACAGATAACCTGAAACCAAAACACTGGGCAAAAGTTTGTATTTGGCCATTTACACTCTACATGTATCTCTCCATGTTTTGAAGTTTTGCAGATTTTTTTTTTTTGTTTTCCTGGGATAAACTGTAGCATATATTACTTTGTGCCTTAGTGTACAGTCTGTAGGCAAAGTTTTTGGTTTATTGATGAATATACTAGTAAAACATCACATAACAGTGCAGAACACTAACCATATGTTCCTTTAGATGCAAATTCTACTTAGGCCTCATGGGGAAACACCTGGGATTCTGGGAGGAAGCTAGCATTTTATCTTCATACAGAGATTGGATACATTTTAATTTTCTACACTTCAGGGGGTCCATCAATGTTAAAAATGAAAGTGGGGGAGTAAAGTGCCCAGAAGGAATATGGAAGGATGAAAGAGTGAGGTGATACTCATACTCTGCCTTATCTTCCTGTCTTAACATATTTCATCTACTGAGAGAGCTGAAAGGATCTAGCACAGGGATGGCCAATGACACTTTGCACAGGGGTTGGTCTAGCTAACTTCCAAAGATCCCTTCGAACCTTTCTTTTTATTTTTTTTCCTTTAATGATTATAACTTCTTTGAATTGACAAACTGCACCCAAAGTTAAACACCAGAGTTGGAGTATTCTCTTTCATATGTGTTCTGCTGGATATCACTTACTATTGCAATGCAAAAAAAACCCACAATATTTCTAAATATCTGAAGAATGACTCTGACTCTGCCTTGGGTTAGCCCTGTTCTAGTGCTGAGCTGACCATTAATCTTTCAGTCTAAAGAGGAAGGATCTCTGCCTGGATGTAACCTTGAGCACCGGGGTCATACTTTGAAGTCTGAAGTTAGAGCTGCCTTCTCTCCTCCTGTGTGAGGTAGTTTGGACCAAAAGGACATGAGGATTTCCTTCTACCTATCTACAGTTTACAGTATGGTTAGAGCTATGGCTTTCAGTTGCTGAGGATGGTGGAACACAAGGACACCTGGAATGCAAGAAGCAGGTTAGAAAAGCAAGCCTACTGGTTTCCCTTTACTGTATTTTGATGTGTATCTCCCATGGAAACTTTTCAGGGTTTGAATCTCAGAATTAGTAACTAAGAGGTGATAAGCTGTAAAGAACAAAAAGGTTAGTGAAGTCCTTGTCTGAGAGTTTGCAGGATGCCAAAGTCAAGTCTTGTGTCATTTTGATGATTAGCCTAGAGTTTTGATGGGCAAGCACTTTTTCTTCAACCTATTTTCTTCTTATTCTTCTGAGCTGTTTGTCATTTCCTAATCCTGTCAGAGCTATTTTTTTCTAAAAGCCATGTCATTATGGAAATTCATGTCAATTTAAGCTATTTCTGTTAGAAATCAGCCACTATTTATAATACACCCAAGCTGCTAATTATGTACTGAACATTCAGATTAGTTGTTTACTAACTATATTATTCAACTTCTAACAAAGAAAGTTTCCACAGGAACTGTCAAATATAAATATTTTAGCTAACATGCACAGTATGTGGTATTCATTTTGGGGAGTTAAATTCCACCCTGATTTGTGGCCTTTTGTTCCTATAGTCAGTAGATTTGAGTGGGCTATGGAAGAGAGCTTGTTCTCATGAGACTACTTAAAAAAGAAAGTGAAAAGCTCTATTCCAAAACACAGGATTATTTTTAAGCTTATAGCAAGCAAACAGTAAAACTAACAATACAGCAACCACTACAAACTGACACGATAAAAATGATGCTGACTTTTTATTTTTGCATTACTATTACCATTTGATTTTAAAGCAAAATGGTAATAAATACTACAAAAGGAATCTACAACAAACCAGCAGGGAAGGATATTAAAATGTCCCTCATCAATCTGCCAGAGGAGCAAGAACGATTGGAACTGTTGTAACTTAAAATTTTACCGAATAGTTTATTGCTGGAATTTTTATCTAGAGGAATAGAGGAGAAATATAAGCAACTTTGTTGTTTTTAACTTTGTTGTGCTGCGTGGAACACTGACATCCAACCACTATTTTAGGATGTGTCATCCTGGAGGTGATCCACTGTCAATGCTGAAAAAGTTTTGCTCATAAGCAACCCTCCTCTTACCTGTTCAGAATTTGATTTGTCAAGTTATCAACTTTTTAACTTGTGAACTTTGGCCTATACAGTGTCCTTCAGAGCCTGGCCTCCATGGGAAGGATGCTGCAGTGCCACAGCTCCCTGAGGTCCTGCAGGAAGACAGTTGCAGCTGCAAGACATAGAGGGATCTGCACTGGTGAGACCATTAGGTTAACCCAATTCTGGCACTTCTGCGCGATGAGAGCTTATAAAATGTAGTCATTGTTAGCATGGCGAGCACCAAAGCTTCTATACCTCAGGCAGAAGAGCTAGCCAGGTGGTATGCATGGGTGTTCTCCAAGTCAAACAAATTTGAAAATACTTGGGACCCAGTCATTTGGTCTAATTGGAGTGGACTGAGAGCCTGAAGTAAACAGATGGGTAGATGGAATTAAAAACATTGCAGTATATTATCTTGTCACTATAACCCACCAACTGATATGAAGGAGACGCTTATAACTGGATGTGATGGACTCAGCTGAACATCTAGTACAGGGAGAAATGGACAAATAGTGGCATGTCTGTTTGAAATGAAAGAAGTCTTCAGTCTGTTTTTGACTTTTGTGTCAATATATTGACAAAACTGCTAATGGGACCTTCATTTTAACATGTCTGGAGGATGGACAGGATCTAATTAATACGTCCTTTGTATCATTCAGATATAGAAAAATAGCCATCTCTTTATCAGAGAAAAATCTCAATAAGAGAAGAGTTTATCTGATATTTTGTCTGCTTTCCAGTTGCTCTCCATCTCCCTCATTGGAAGACTTTTGAAGAAGGAATGTGTTGAAGACATAGCCAAGGAATGTGAGAAAAATATGCTTTGACTGTTTGAATACTTCTAGCTGCTCTAACATCAGTGTAGAGCAAGTGAAGATGAGCACAACAGAGCAGAACTAACTTCCAGCCTTTTACACTTGAGCAGTACTTATATGCAAGAGACAACTACCTTTGACACATCTGGCAACACAGTGCTCCAAAATCCACAAAATACTGGCTCAGTTGACCACTGACTTATAGATGCAGCGCCTATCTTTTTCTGAGGAAAATTACTCTATGAAAACAAAAACCATCAATTCCACACAGGTCAGCCTTCTGTACAATCTTGAAACAAATGATATTAATGCCATCTCCTTTCTCCTTACCTCCTCTCTTGGATTACAGTCACGCTTATTGCTTGGCTGTGTGTAGCAGTCGCTAACTGGAGCATATTTTTATTCTCCTATATCTAAGCATTATCTTTTTGAAAGTACAGAATTGGAAACTACCCAGGGTGACACTGTAACAATCAAAAAAGCCAGATAAGAAGGTCCTCTGACGAATCATGCCTCCAGTCTTCTATGCATCAGACAATTGCTTTGCATCCTCTTAGCACAACTTAACAATGGCAGAAGCAGCAATAGCAATCTTCTCTTCATTCTGATTGACGCTTGTGTTACTTAACAACATATGGGAAATGGATCAGAATGACCACACTGGTACATCTTTTTCTTTTTTCATTCCTTCATTTTGGCCTTTTTCTTCTCCTATTAACCAAGCATTTTATCTTCAGCATTCACGAGCTCCAGAAAGACTCAAAACCAGAGCAATTAATTGCTGGTGAATAAGAAACGTATCCTATATCATCCTTTTTGCAGGTTTTTAAATCTTTTGTCATTTTGGATGGTAAAAAAAGGGTTCCATGAGAAAATGGAGCTTCTTTAAAAGTAAGCTTCTGGGTGGCTGCAGTTTTCATATTGCTAGCTTTGCTATGCAGTTGTGTGGTCATAGCTGTGTCAAGTTTGACCACCCACATTATTTGCCCACCTCAATGGCCACTGCAAAAGTCCTTTGCAGGAAGCGGGTAGTGAATGGGAACATGGCAGCAAGAGCTATTTCCTTCCTTGAATCTCCCCCAAACTAGCAATAGCATTATGAAAATTCTTTGTGGATTTTGCCACAATTTGCCCACATTTATGGGACAGAACTGCTAAACCAGTCAGGCTGTTGGCTAGCTGAAGGCAACAGGAAGAAACATCTGAGGAAAGATATGCACTATCAATCTATCTACAGGCGGTGTATCACAAAGACACCTATGAGACCTTTAGTAAAAATATAGATGGAATTTCTAAAGATCCAGAGTACAGATGCTGGTGCTGATGCCTTTCTGTGTGTGTGTGAATAAGCTCAGGAAGGGCAGGCTTTTGGGCAGCAAGGCCACAGTCACTTTGTCTTTTCCATTCAGATAAATGAAGAACATAGAGAGTTTCAATTAACTTTCAAGTTAATTGAAAAGTAAATCTTGAACAATGATATGCCATAAGAATTATTAAAAAAAAATTAGAAACTTTAAAATTGTATTTTAGTTTGGATTGTTGTGAAAAATCTGTCTCAGTCACTGCACAATAAACACCTCTTTACAGGTACAGGCATGTTTTTAATAGGAAATACTGGGATTTCTATTTTGTGTGTGCTTTCAGTTGTGTTAATTCTCTTCCTATTTCATTTTTCAGTGAACTGTATGATGAACAGTGTTTTCCTAAATCTCTCTAAAATATACAAAAAAAGCCACCAGAATCTCTCTTTTGGACCTTGAGAGCTCAAAATCATAAGCAAATAAAGAGCTCCAAGACAGATGACAACAATCTAATAAAATTAATTATCTTTCCTGTCCTTAAAATATTCTTAAAAATAGTGTGTGTATATATATATATTTAGACTGTTTTCATGGCTGTTAAGTACCTGATTTGGTTATGGTGGGTCTAGTTGAAAGTAAAGTTGAAGAGTATTTTTCAACTATCGTGGAAAAATAACAAAGTTGCTCATGTCGTGCGGTCAGCTGCTCCATACTCACCTTATGGTTAACGTCTGATGATGGATGGGTTTATGCGCACAGTAGTGAGCCATGGTCTTCTTCATTTTTTGGTGCTTTATTACATTGCATTTATCCCCGGGTGATTTTGCAGACATGAAAAGGCTGTGTCTGCACTGATCCAAGTTTTCTATAATTCTCTCCTAGGACCTATCATTTAGTTACAATCAGGACAAGCGTCCAGTTGCTCAATCCATGTTTTTCTGTGTTAAATATCCAAGGCTCAGATTTCTGTTTCGCTACTGCAAGCAGAATAGAACTTCATCATTATGGCAAGATGATTAAATGAAAGCCAGGGAATGTTCTTGACCTATTCTGAAAGGAATGTTTAGGAAACTGCAGGTATTTGATGTACCAGTGCATGAAGAATTACAAAAGCGTAATGCTTTCTAAGTTTTCCATGCACACAAAAAATAACACTCCTCAAAATGTTCAGTTTTATAGCTTG
>VZSV01000465.1:109059-119069 GCA_013398735.1 Nothocercus julius | reverse complement strand
GGAAGTTCCATCTCCATGTGAGGAAGAACTTCTTTACTGTGAGGGTGCCAGAGCCCTGGAACAGGCTGCCCAGAGAGGTTGTGGAGTCTCCTTCTCTGGAGATCTTCCAAGCCTGCCTGGATGTGACCCTGTGCCACGTGCTCTAGGTGTCCCTGCTTGAGCAGGAGGGTTGGACTAGATGATCTCTGGAGGTCCCTTCCAACCTTAACCATTCTGTGATTCTGTGAAATTGCAAATGCTTCAATTACAAATAGGTGTAAATTGTTTCCCCCTTTCATCTGCTTGCTGGGTTCCAGTTTATTTGCAATGTGAAGACTATATTTTTTCCCTCATAGTTTGTGTCTTATTCTCTGTATATTTTCTAGAATTAAGAGTTTTCTGATTTTCCTTTGTCAACACACAAAACTCTTTTATTTTCATCATTCTCTGCTGGGGTCATCTTACATTTCCCAGTTTAAACTAAGCGGGATTGATTTATGTCAGGACTGAAATCAAAGACTTCTGAGGAAAATCTAGAGAAAGTGGAATTGGCAAATATTTAACCATCCACCTTCCACCCTCGAGGTCATTCCACACTTGGGGTAGGCTCATTCCCCAGGGAAAGTGGTTACATGGTCCTGAATGCGGAAGTCCAGGATTACTGCGGTCTCCTGATACAAATGGGCACACCTGGTTAATTTGGACTTTCCAGCACAAGTCATCTGTTGTTGAGTTAGGTTGTATGCCTTATTCAATTTTGACCAATATCCAAATTCAATTATGTTACTCTGATTATATTTTACGATTACAAGCTGTTAAAAAAGCTGTTACATTACTGGAGTTGTGGATTCTCCCAAATAATTGAATTAGTTACAAAAATAAATTTGCATCATTTTCCTGAACGAATGTCCAAAGGTAACAGGAGTATCACCCCTCTACCCCATGCCTTCATTTCTTATTCAAAGAAGTATACCTACATAAATGAAAAAAAAAAAAAAATACTGCTACTGAAGTTATGTACTATATATTAAGTTTATACATATTCTATACTTAAACAAACAGTGAACAATAGTCCTTGCATGTAGTCAAATTCAAATAAAACTCCTAATAGTTCTGTTTACAGTTCATGAAACTCCAGTAATTTCTGGTTTTAATGGCTCTGTTTTGTCAGAAGTCAATTTTCTTTAGGTGCTTTCTTTACTCGGATATAATGAATCCATGAATTGATTTCTTTAACTTTTATTGCAGTATAGGTGATTAGAAGCTCCAAATAAGGTCCTTTCCATCTTTCTTTTAGTGGTTCATCCTTCCATGTTCGGATATAAACCTTATCTCCAGGCCGGAAATCATGAACCAGTGCTTCTGGAGGTAGAGTTCTTTGGTTTAGATACCTGTACAAGGATGAGTCTATGACAGGGAAAGTACATAGTCAACATATTATCTCCTTTTACATACTTTTTATTTGAATTCCCTGTTAAATCAACAAGATATGATTTCCCATATAAGATTTCAAAAGGACTAACTCCTCTTACTCTAGGAGTGATTCGGATTCTTAATAGTGCTATTGGTAATATTTCTACCCAATTCATTTGAGTGACCTGGCCTCTTTTCACTTCTACCAGTGGCGGTGGTCTTTGTATTTTTGGGTTGTTTGTACAACACCAATGACACAGTCGCACTATATAGGCCAGCTTCTGCATCTGGGGTCCTATAACATATCAACTGATGCTACCAACCATAGCGTCACCTCCCATATGTGATTCATTATAAGTTTTCTTTAAAATTTCTCTTACCATCAGAGTAGTGATTAAAACTTGGTTATCTTTGGTTGCCCACCATCCTTCTGATGACTTAACACATTCCAAACATTTAGCTAATTTATCTTCACCCTCAGAATAATTTGAGGTTCCCACTCCACCTTCCTTATAGGAATAAGAGCTCCAATTTGTTGACCTGTCTTTGCTGCCCTTTTGGCAGCTTCATCAGCCCTTTGGTTTCCTTTTATTATATATTTGACCTTTCTGGTTGCATAATTGCAACCTCCTTTGGTTTCAAAAAAGCCTGTAGTAGGTCTAAGATTATGGGCCCATACTTAATAGGACTTCCTTCTGATGACAAAAGCTCCCATTCTTTCCAGATAGCTCCATGTGCATTGACCACACCAAAAACATATTTAGAAGCAGTATAGATATTGCTTTCCCTTTGATAACTCGAGAGCTCATGTTAGGGCTATTAGTTCAGCTTTCTGTACAGAGGTGTTGGAAGGCAATGCCTGAGCCTCTATGCTTTCATGCAGAGTTACTATGGCATATCTGGCCTTTCTCTCTCCATTCACCATGAAACTGCTTCCATCTGTGAATAGTTTGACATCCAGATTATCTAACTCTCAGATCAGGCTGGCTGGAATACACTTGTTCCATAACATGTAGGCAGTCAGGTTCTATTTTTTCTTTTTCATTTGCAGGCATCAAAGTTGCAGGCTTTAGGGTCCAAGATGTTTTCAAAGTTATATCATCTTGCTTGATTAGCACTGCTTGATATTGGACTAATATGCTGGGAGAAATCCAATGATGTCCCTTTTGGTCAAGGATTGCGAGTACTGCATGCAGGACAAATACTGTGAGAGGTTGCCCTAATGTTAATTTTCAAGCTTCCTTTACTAGCAGCACTACCACTGCTACTGCTCTCAAGCAGGCTGGCCATCCTTTGTTTACTTCATCCAATTGTTTGACAAAGTATGCCACAGGTCTTTTCCATTCTCCTAATGTTTGGGTCAGTACTCCTAGTGCCACCTGCTGTCGCTCATGTGCATATAGCAGGCAGGGTTTCCTCAAGTCTGGCAGGCCCAGAGCCGAAGCTTTCATTAACTCCGTTTTGATAGAGCCAAATCCTTTGTGACATTCACAAGTCCACTCTAGGATCTCCCCTGGTTCTTTGATAGCCTCATACAGTGGTTTAGTGATCAGACTGAAATTCGGTATCCAGAGTCTACACGACCCGGCCATTCCAAGGAGCCCTCATAATTCCTTTTTTTGATTTAGGAGGAGCTATTCAACAAATAGCTTCCTTCCATTCTACACTTAATTTTCTTTTTCTGTGAGAAATCTCAAAGCCTAAATAAATTACTGTGTCTTTCACTAGTAGAGCCTTTTTCTGTGAAGCTCAATATCCAGCTAATCCCAGAAAATTCAACAAGTCTATGGTAGCCAGCTTGCATTCTGATTCAGTTTGTGTTCCCAAAAATATATCATTCACATATTGCAACAAGGTAACAGAAGAGTTCTTATCTTGCCATTTTTCTAGTTCTTTGGCTAGTACATTACCAAACAGGGTTAGAGTGTTCTTAAATCCTTGAGGCAACACAGTCCAACAAAGCTGTGTCTTTCTTTCAGTGGTTGGACTTTCCCATTCAAAGGAAAAAATCTTCTGACTGCTTTCCTCCAAAGGGATACAAAAGAAAGCATCTTTTAAATCTAGTACTGTGAAATACATATTATGTTCAGGTAGTACAGATAGCAACGTGTAGGGATCAGGTACCACCAAGTGCACATCTACCTTTATTTTGTTAATTTCTCTCAAGTCTTGTACTAGTCAATATTCCTGGATTTTTTACCAGCAGTATTGGAGTGTTAAATTCTGATTGGCATTCCTGCAACAAGCCATACTGTATAAAGGTGTTTATCAGTGGTTTCAACCCCACTTTGGCTTCTAGCTTTAAAAGATATTGTTTATTCCTTATCGGCTGCAATCCTGTTGTTAAATCGACTTTAATAGGTACCTCATTCTTTGCTCGTCTGGGTTTCTTTGAAGCCCACACTAAGGGTATCACAGCATTTAGAATTTCATCTGAGATTTTCGCATTCACAGCTTCTTTCTTTTCCTCAGTTAATAGGCATAACTGTGCTTTCCATACTGTTTCCTGTGGTACATGTAACTGGATAGACTTATCAGAAAAGGTTGAGTGAGACTTAAAGTCTCACTTTTCTCCTCTGCGTTGATGGGGTGGGGCTCTGTGGGAACTAACAGCTGCACATCCTCTGGTTCCTCTCCCTCATTAAGACACTTTTTTCCCCTTATATTCTTCACAGCATCTTTTTTTCGGCTTTTTTTTCGCTCGCACTCTCTGCCAACACATACATTCTGTCCACGTCTTGTATTAACAAGTTACATTTCTTTCTAATTTCATAGACTCATCTCAAACAATTATCCAATTTCCCTTTTTTTAGGGAACCCCCTCCAAATTTGTTCCAATATTTCAGGATGCATCCTAGAGTATGCAGGGGTACTTTGGTAGAGCTAGCTGCACCCCTTTTACAGAAAATTTACAGAAAACTGTTTTCCAGAGAAGTCCCAAAGACTTTAGGTGTTTCACTTGGCTCCAATCCCCTGTCAGCAAAGGTGGGTGAGCTCCACTGCCAACCACACGTCTATATGAGGAGACCTCAGTGCAAAACCCACGTGTTCACCAGATCCACTGCAAACACCCCTGGGTTCACCTTATGTGTACCAGTCCAAAGGGTGGCTATTTTACCCTGGAATCCCCTTGTCTCTGGTAAATACCTCGCTATTGGTGTTGTACCCTTGAGTTGCTGATCTCCCAGCCCTGGGGCAGGTCATCCAGAGTCCTCAATCAAAAGGGTCACTGTGTACTGGAGTCCATTCAACTGAAACCCCATCGCTCAGGATGATTAGTAGATCCAAGCAAGGTGTTGCTGTCCCACCTGGGTTGCCATAAACTGTTGTCCCTAAAACAGGGTTCATCACCCAGTGTGCAATAAGCCAATTGTACACACAGGGCTGAGGTATTTGTTTATGTCATTTCTGCACAGAGATGGGTGCTACGTGGTATTCCACAAAGCTAGCACACTGAGCAGCTCAGTATACTCATTATTTATACAGTTCCTGTTAACACATTCCACCTATCAACTGCATATTATAATTCAACTATTACAGTGTTGGTTAGCTTTTCTTATGTGACTTTTAGATAACTGCACATGCGCCACTCCCTCTTTCTTTTGGGTCAGAGGGTTTCTTGAGTCGGTGGTCACTGAGTCGGTGGTGATGTTTCTGTTTCCCACAGACGTAATTACCTTTCCCTTCATTTCCTTGCACTTAGTTGATGTTTCTGATGAAAACCTGGTTCCCAAACAGTTCTTCAAGGTATTGCTGATAGGACAGATGGTCCCTTCTTTGTGTTGTTCCTGTTTGTAACACATAACTCCTGCTTTGAGGCTCCTTGTGTCATCATACTGGTCTACATTTCTTCTGTCTCCCTAGCATTTGGTTTCAGGAAATTTCACGGCCTTGAGACATCAGTTAGGATTTTAATATTGCCAAGGATGGATGTTCCACAATCTCTCTGGGAAACCTGGTCCAATGTTTGACCACTCTCATGATATAAAAGCTTTTTCTTTTGTTTAAGTGGAATTTCTTGTATTTCAGTATGTGCCCATTGCATCTTGTCCTTTCAGTGGGCACCGCTGAGAAGAGTCTGGCCCTGTCTTCTTTACACCCTCCCATCAGGTATTTAAACATATTGATAAGATCCGCCCTCAGCCTTCTCTTCTCCAGGCTGAACAGTCCCAGCTCTTTCAGCCTTTCCCCATATGAGAGATGCTCCAGTCCCCTAATCATCTTTGTAGCCCTATGCTGGACTCTCTCCAGTAATTCCACATCTCTCTTGTACTGGGGACTCCAGAAATGGACACAGAACTCCAGATGTAGCCTCACCGGGGCTGAGGAGAGTTGGAGGATCACCTTCCTCGACCTGCTGGCAATGCTCTTGCTAATGCATCCCAGGATTCTCTTGGACTTCTTAGCCAGCAATCTGCCTTTGCGACAATGTTCAACTTGTTTTCCACCAGGACCCCTGGGTCCTTTTTTACAAAGCTTCTTTTCAGATGGTTGGCCCCCAGTCTGTACTAATACATTTTCCCCAGGTGTAGGACTTGGCATTTATGTTTGTTGAACTTCATGATGTTCCCATCTGCCCATTTCTCCAGCCTGATGAGTTCCCTCTCAACAGCAGCACAACCATCTGGTGGAATATCAATCGCTTCTATCATTTTTGTACTGTTTTCAAACTTGCTCAGGGTGCATTCTGTTGCATTGTCCAGCACATTAATGAAGATGTTAAATGGTATTGTCTTCAGTATTTCCCATATCTCACAAATTTGGTTATAAGGATAGTATCAGAGACTGTGTCAAAGCTCTTGCTAAAATCAAGGTAAACAACATGCACTTCTCTCATCCACCAAGCCAGTCATCTCATCAAAATAGGCTATCAGGTTGCTCAGTCAACCTGATTTAAATCCCTTTCATAAATCCATGCTATCTACTCCCAATCACCTTTCTGTCCTTCATATCTTTGGAAATGGTCTCCAGGATTATTTGCACCATCACCTTCCTAGAGATCAAGGTGAGTCTGACTGGCCTGTAGTTCCTCGGATCCTCCTTCTTGCCCTTTTTGAAGATAGGAGTGATATTTGCTTTCTACTAGTCCACAGCCACCTCCCCTGTTCCCCATGTCACTTCAAAGATGATTGTCATAGCAGTGATGTCTGTGAGCTCACTGATCACCATGGCCTTTCTCAGATAATCACAGTCAATCCTCCTCTACTGAGGGTAACTCTTCCTTGCTCCGGACTGTCTCATGGTTCTAAGGGGCCTGGGGTTCCTGAGGGTGAATCTTGTCAGTAAAAAATAAGGCAAAGAAGGCATTCAGTACCTCTGCTTTTTCTGTGTCCTTTGTCACCAGGTCCCCCTGCCCCATTCAGTAGCAGGCCCACATTTCCTCTAGTCTTACCTTTGTTGCAAGTATAATTGTCAAAATCATCTTGGAGCCCTTCGCGTTCCTCATCAGACTCAACTCCAGGTGGGCTTTGGCTTTCCTAACCCCATTCCTACATGCTCAGACAGTGTCTCTATATTCCTGCTGGCTCCTCTGACCCGGTTTCCTTTTTATGTTTGATTTTAGTCAGGAGCTCCTTGTTCATACATGAAGGTCTCCTGCCAATGCTACTTATTTCCTGCATGGACCATTCTTGAGCTTGGAAGAGATAATTATGGAAAAAAAAAATCAACCAGCTCTCTGGACCCCTTTTCTCTCCAGGACCGTCTCCCATGTGATCTTCCAAACAGACCCCTGAAGAGGCCAAAGTCTGCTCTCCTAAAGTCCAGGGTTGTGATCCTGCTATTTACCTTATTGCCTCCTCTCAGGAGCCTCAACTCCACCATCTCATGGTTACTGCAGGCCAGGCTGTCTCCCCCCATCCCCAAACCTCCACATCCTCAACTAGTTCTTCCTTGTTCTGAACTACCAGGTCCATCAGAGCACCTCCCCTTTTCACTTCCTCCATTACCTGTGCCATCAATGCATGCCAGAAACCTCCTGGATTGCTTGTGCCCTGCTGTGTTGTCCCTGCAGCAAATAGTGTGGTTCAAATCCCCCACAAGGACCAGGACCTGTGAAAATTGAAGCTTTTTTGAGTTATCTAGAGAAGGCCTCATTACTTCTTCCTGATCAGGCGATCTGTAGCAGACACCCACCACAACATCACCCATGTTTGTCTGCCCTCTAATCCTAACCCATAAGATATCCCCAGGCAGAGCTCTCTCACATAAAGGGTGACTCCCTCGCCTCGCTTCCTGACCTGTCCTTCCTAAAGAGCCTGTAGCCATCCATTGCAGTGATCTGTGATCCCAATGAGGTTGTAGTCCTGTAACTGCACACAGACTTCTAATGCCTCCTGTTTATTCCCCATGCTGCATGCATTAGTGTACAGGCACTTCAGAGAGGCGCCAAGTCATATTGATTTCCCAGAAAAAGCATGCCAGATCCCCCCATAATGTTGTCCTCTTGGCACTTCCTTATTTGTATAAGCTTGAGGTGGTTCCCTTTCAGTCCTGTTTTATTGATTATTATTATCCCCTGTCCAAATCAGCCTACATCCTTTATTTGCCAACCCAGTCCACCACTTCCTCACTTGACTGTGGGTCATCATCTCCCACCCCCATTGTTCCTCCTTTAAAACTCTTCTCACAAGGTTGACCATCATCTTGACTCTTTTCAAAGGTTTTGCACTTAAAATAGAAAACCTCTATATGGCATCACAGAATTTTAGTTTCTGTGAATGTCACATTTTATAGCCAATGGCAATGAGTTTGATGGGTTTTGTCCTTTCCTGAAATACTTAGTATTTTCTTTTAATCTTTACTCTTGTGAATCCTATTTTCCGTATTCTGAAAATTTCCAATGCATATGACTTCTGGGGGAGAGAAATTGTCATTAATAAGTATGTTGGAACCTCCAAAAAAATCAATTTCTAGAAATTACTCTCTGCATATCAATCTCATGCTCTTATGGCTTGAATTGTCAAGGTTAGAAACAAATGCTTTGTGTCTCATTTCATCCTTCTGAATTCACATTTTTGTAGCCCAGATAGATTTAAGATCCAGTATCTCAAAACCCATCACTGATTTAGGATTAAATAATTTTGATAAGTATAATGTTGAGGGGGGAGAGAAAGAAACCTTTCTTTAGCAGGCAGTTTGAAAACAGCTCTTTTGTCTTACCTGATCTTTTATGAATTAAACCTTCTTTTTCTGTCCTGTCCTTCCATTTCCTTTTTCTGTTTTTGGAAAAAAATAAATACTCTGTTCTTTCTTCTTTATCTCAGTTATTTATAATGTATACTTCACTGTGGAACATTAGTCCCTCCCAGACCCCACCTTTGACAAACTTTCAGTTCTTTAGCACTCTCATGTCTCAGGATGTATAAATTCTGAATTTACAGCTACTGGCATCTCGCCAAAGTTTCAGAGTTTCCATATGTTACCCTTATTGGAAGAACAGTGAAATTAAGGAAGGAGTAAAATTACTTGTTTCTGTGAGTAACGCTAAGTATAGATGAAGTTGGCATAGCTTCACTTCAGAATGTCAGATTAACCAAGGAATCACATGAATATATTTGATTCTACAGAACTGAGGGAAATCTGCACGAACTTTTGAGCTCTGTGACCTACAACTTGGTCAAGGAGTGTGAGAAGGAGCTAGGAGATTTGTTGTTCTGTTTGATTTGTAAAATAATATTCTACAAATGTTATTTGTCTTCTGCAATACCATATGAAGTAGGCAGATCTCTCACAGCTGGTGGACATCTTTAAAATCTCACTGTAGTGCATCACCTGAAGGATCAGTCTTAAGATGTTTTTTTTTGTTTTGGATATGCTTTGGAGTCTTGGATATCTCATTTAAAAACTATACCATCTATTTTCATGGATGTGTTATGAAGCTCAAGGAGATATTTTTGAAGTGTAATTAATAATCCTAAAAGCAAGGATTGTAATAAAATGAGTTCTGTTCCCTTCAGAGCTGTGCTCACCCTGCCAGATCTTTTAGAGAGTACCACAATATTCAACAGCTTCTTCAGAAGATAATTTCTGTGCACAAAGTTGATACTCTGCATTTTCCAGCACCCAGATGGTAAAAAGATATTGAATCTTGTCAGACTAAAAGCATTAATCCACATAAACTGAGGCAACCATGTAAACATATGAATTAGATACTCTCTGGTTTTATATTTGTATGTTGGAAAATATTGGCAAAAAGTGTGTGTATCAATGAATAAGTGTTCTTTGATGTGTGTACATCAAAATAATTATATAAATATTAAGCTCTAAATAGGCAAATGTCTTTGAAAACATTCCATAATGAAATATTCATGCAATACACTGGTGAACCACTTCTACTTGATTGCTGTATTTCACATGCAGCTTAATTTCAGTTTGTTTTACTCCAAATGTGGGCGGAATTACTCAAGCAGAAGAAAGTGGTATACAGAATGTGGAAAAAAGGACAGGCCCCTTGGGAGAAATACAGGAACATTGTCAGGGAATGCAGGGAAGCGACACGGAAAGCTAAGGCACGGTTGGAATGCAATCTGGCCAGGGATGTTAAAAATAACAAGAAAAACTTCTTTAAATATATTAATAGCAAAAGGAAGATCAGGGAAAACGTGGGTCCACTGGTG
>VZSV01000465.1:52698-90666 GCA_013398735.1 Nothocercus julius | reverse complement strand
CAGACACTCCCCACAGCCAGAGACCTGGACTGCCACATGTTTCTGTGGCAGTTCAGTCTGCATCACCACAGTCTTCCTGGTGGAGGCTCTCTGCCGAGTAGAGACCATGACTTTGGCTGATTCCTCGCTGAGGGAAAAGACCGTGGGGAAAGCTCTCTTCCTGAACCGTGAGGAGACTCCCTGCACCCCCTGCCTGCACAAACTGCCACCTAACTGCCGCGCCACGATCCTGGTCGCTCGCGCTCCCTGGGGGCGGCTCTTGAGCCGCCTTCCCTGATGGCTCCGCCCCCGCTGAGTCAGAGGCTCGGGGCTCGGCGCTGCCCGCACGGGGGTTGGAGCTGGGGCTGCCTCTCGCTGCCTGTGCTTTCGTGCTCGGCGGCTTTGGCCGCGATTGTGCTCCGGAGCCCTTCCCTTCGAGATCCTTCCCTTGTGTTAAGTATATTTTGATATTTTTTTCATTGGATAATGACATATTTATCATAGGACCCCTACCTCAAAGAGTAGGGAAAGCCAGTATAATATTTGGTTCTTGGAGCATCTTCATTAAGCAAAGGTAGAGAAGATTTTTTTGTTAGTTTTGCAAGATCAATGAAGCTTTGTGTTAGAAAATGTTAGTACCCCAAAACAGATTGAATAGCAAGGCAGAAACATTAAAAGATTCTACTTTTGCAGGGTGCCATCAGTAAAACAGCCGCATGTTCTTCTGGTGTGATTTGACAGTACAGCTAAATCAGACTATTTGCTAGCTATTCCCAAAAGAGGTGGTCCCGTCTCCTGTTTTTTCCCTTTCTCTCCTGACATCCCCTCCAACTATCTCCCCATTGGCGCTTATCTAATTCTATGATGAGCCAGTTCAGGGAGCAAAACTGGCAGAAAGCTGCCAATAGAAAATATGTCAATAGTGTTCTGCCCTATAGCAGTTCACTGTGGAGTCAGATGGTCATGAAGGACAATTCAAAGTAGGGTAGAAGTATATCATAGAATCATAGAATCATAGAATGCTTAAGGTTGGAAGGGACCTCTAGAGATCATCTAGTCCAACCCCCCTGCACACTCAGGGTCACCTACAGCATGTGGCTCAGGACTGCGTCCAAGCGGGTTGGGAAGATCTCCAGAGAAGGAGACTCCACAACCTCTCTGGGCAGCCTGTGCCAGGGCTCTGTCACCCTCACTGTCAAGAAATTTTTCCTTAAGTTCCTGTGGAACTTTTGGTGCTTCAGTTTGTGGCCGTTGCCTCTAGTCCTATCAGTGGCCACCACTGAGAAGAGGCTGGCCCCATCCTCCTCACTGCCTCCCTTGAGGTCCTTATAGACACTGATCAGGTCTCCTCTCAGCCTTCTCTTCTCCAGGCTGAACAGGCCCAGCTTTCTCAGCCTTTCCTCATAGGGCAGATGTTCCAGGCCCCGGATCATCCTCGTAGCTCTGCACTGGACTCGTCATTGATGAATAAATTGAACAGGACTGGAAGTATATGGGCTGGAAGGAAAAGAAGGGAGGGAGCATAGTCCCTTTGGGCAGCATCTCACCATTAGATGGGAACCTGAGTCATTGTCCCTTCTTATTTAGATAAAGAGCCTAACTGCCATTATATTTCTGTGGCATTTGATTAAGAATCCCAGTTTAATGGCATCTCTAAAATAATACAAATTATAATAGCTGAACTGAGCCATTGATTGATAGAAAAACTAAGGTATTTTAAGAAATGATAGGCATTTAATATTAAGTTTTAAAATTACTAGGGGAAAATGATCACAATCCAATAAATATTGAACAAATTCCTAAGGCTAGAGTAGAACTGCTGTAAAATAGCTTGAGGGTTACATTATAACAAAATGTGTATGCAAAAAGATCAGTCTGTGGTGGCAAATCTATGAATTCTGAAGTATTTATTGATTATTTTATAAAAGCAGCAGGTTTTGTAGAAGTTAAGATAGATTAGGAAACTCCTTTTAGAAAATAGAATCTATTTGTAAGATTAGAAAAACTGTGCATTTTATTTTAATATAATTAAGGTCTTTAGAATCAACAAGTTCTTCACATGAGACTAGGATAAAATGCAGAGACCTCTAATAAAAAACATGAACCATTCAATTGAAGAGGTGACAACAAGCTGTATGAGGAAACCTAATTAGAAAGCTGGAGAAAAACTCAGATAAAAATATGGAATAACATTTATATTAAATACTTTTTCTTTGTTAGTACCTAGGAAGACTCAAAATGTATTGCTCTAGAATTTTGGGCAGAAATACTGTTACAGAATGAATACTTATCTGCAGCTTTAAAAAATCATTCCATTTTCCCTTTCAGATTATGCATGGCTCAGTATGAACTTTTTTTTTTTTTTTTTCTTTTTGAGATGCTAATATTTACATTTGTTAGCAAAGTTATTTATCAGGATTTCTAAATAATATGTTTATGCTAATAATGTATTTTTTACATCTATTCTGCTATGGTAGAAAGGAGGCAAATAAGTTTAACTTATCTGTAGAAATGAGTGGATTCTGTCATTTCATTCTCGGACTACCCACAGAAGAGTGTGTGCGTGCATATGCACGTATGAGCTTGTATTCAGACAGGAACTTGTGTTTATTACCTCACCATCTCATGCGTATGGAGGAATTGCTGTGGCAGTATGTTGTGGTCAGGAAAAATGCCCCTTTAATTTGGATTCCTTTGAACATGGGTCCCAATAGGAAAAACATCACTTTATATTTGTCTCCCTTTTCTCCAGTTCTCTGCACATGTACATTCATAGCAGATTGAGTGTAGTGCCCTATTATCTCTCCTTGTTCTGTGACCATTTACCAAGGTCAGCTGGTTCACCTGCTCAGAGTTTGCAAATAAATATTTACTAGCACATACAAAAACTCATAAAGATTATGTAAATGTTAGCTCTTTGATTTGGATTTTGAATGTGAAAAATGGAACCAAGTAAATTATTTCTGGCCTGTGCATCATTGTTGGTCTCTTGGATTTTTAAATGAATTAAGGATTCTGTGAAGAAAGAGTGAAATTGAATCCAATTATAGCTGTTGTAGTCCAACAACTATGTAAATGCTATCATTTTATTGAAAGTGTGACAACTTCAAGCTTGTTGTTTGTCAATAAAACAAAATAGAATTCTGAATAATAAGAGGGAATGGATCTGTCACGTAAGAAAATTCCATTTGTGTATCGTAACTATTCCGACAAGTCCATATGTTAAAGGCATAAAACCCACCAAACAGAGCTGCAGAAAAAATGCTGGAAAGCATGAGGTAAATAAGATTCCCAAGTTGCTGTTCACACATATGCTTTCAGCCTGAATTAAAAGAGGGGAAGAGGTGCAGAGGAGAGTTTTCATTATTTGGCAATTTATTCTGTAAACAGAAAAGTAAACCTTATTCTTCTTCATCTATACAAATGCCCTTTAGTTCAGAAACAAGTAGTAAAAGCCAACTTAGTATCAGGAGGAAATTGCCTAATTTTACTATATACTGCTGATAACTACTGACAATTTTTTCCTGGTATCTTCCCCAATCCTATATTTAGGCTTCAGGCCCGAATTGCTCACAGAATCCAGGAACTGGAGAACTTGCCTGGCTCTTTGCCTCCTGATTTGCGAACCAAAGCTACAGTGGAGTTGAAGGCACTTAGGTTACTGAATTTCCAGCGCCAGGTAATGCCTTTTGCTGAAGAGGAAGTTCTTGTAGTGATCAGTCAAATGTGATGTTGTGGCATGGGATGAGTTGACAAATTGATTTTACAGCAGCACTGAGCTTAAACAGGAGATTTTGCATAAGAGCACACTTGACCGATAAAAAAAATAATGGAAATGTTTATCTTAGTGTTTGTTTTGTTTTATTACTGAAGATGTGCATCTTTTCTCTCCCTCTTGCTTCGTCCTTCAGTATAAGCTGTAATCCTAGAACTGTGGTAGTCTTTCATTAAAATAATGGCAGTGGCACAAAGAGACACAAGAGAAGGACAGATCTCCTTTTCATTATACTTATATTTGTCATGGATCCTCTTTTATTGGTGCAAGTTGAATGTTCTTTTTGTTGTGTGTGACCTTTCTCTGTGATAAAACAGACTGTGTGACACACAGACTGCAAAAATTAAGCCTAACAAAAGCTTGTCTAAGATACAAGTTAGAATTTTAGAAAGGGAGTCACAAGACCATTCTGGGCCCCTTGTCACTGGCTTGCTTGGCTGGCCTGGAAGCAGCAAAGGTGTGATTTGTCAGGCCAAGCAAAAATACTTCCTGCAAGAAGATTTTGGCAGTAGTTGTACCATGTTACCTACATGTTCCTTCCTACTACCTTTGCACTAATTTATACTGAGCCAGAGGTTGGTTGAAAAGTGGCAGGCTTTCCCTGTTTGCACTGTATTTTTGCCAAGCTGTAACTGTAACTGTATTTTTGCCAAGCCTTCACAATTTCCTATTCCCTATTCTGCTTCCTGTGTAGCTGATGATGAGAACACTTGTCACCTATGTTCAGCAGCAGCTCTAGAAAAGCATGTAATATCTATTCTTTCATGTTTTACTTATGGTGCAACATTTTGACTGGTTCTTTTCATATGAGCAGTATAGTCATTTTCAGCAGTATCTTGTGAGGAAGGAAGAAGTATATGCCTATGGTGTTTGACTGTCATCCTACAGAGACTGAAGATTTATTTAGGGAGACAGACCTTTGTGCTGCAATTGAGGAGTTGCAGAACTGTAATGGAAAGGGGAAAGGAAGCTAGAAGATATCCTGGACCATTTAAATTTTACTGTATTACTGATTAAAGTTGTTCTTCTGTGCATGAAAAATGTTTTTCTTTTGAAGTATTTCTTTTTTTCTCACTGGTAGCTAAGACAAGAGGTAGTAGCCTGCATGCGTCGTGACACAACACTGGAGACAGCACTGAACTCCAAAGCCTACAAGAGAAGCAAGCGCCAGACTCTGAGGGAGGCCCGAATGACAGAAAAACTTGAGAAACAGCAGAAGATAGAACAGGAGAGGAAGCGTAGACAGAAGCATCAGGTATTAAGACTTATTGATTGTTTGTCCAGCAACAGAAATGTGCCTTGCTTTGTTGTGCCAGTCTTTACTGTTACATGTTTTGTCACCTTTGGCATTTATAAGGTACAAAAAAATGTCAAAACACATAATAAGCAATCAGAATACAGCAAGATTCAAAGTTGGGTGCTTCTGATTTGAAATCCTGTCCCTTGTCAAATGTCTGCTCTACTTCTATTTTTTAGGAATACCTAAACAGTATATTACAGCATGCTAAAGATTTTAAAGAGTACCACCGGTCAGTGGCTGGGAAAATTCAGAAACTTTCTAAAGCTGTGGCAACTTGGCATGCCAACACTGAGCGTGAGCAGAAGAAGGAAACGGAGAGAATTGAGAAAGAAAGAATGAGAAGGCTAATGGTAATGAATGGGAGAAGGGGTATACAAGTTTAGCTAAAATTACATACAGTCTGATGTACACTCTCAGGTACTTATATATGCTCTTTGCAGAATTAAATCTCTTTAATTCAAGAAGTTTAAAAAGTATAAACCTAAAACTACTGCAGATGAGTCATTTGTATTTCTAATGATGGTAGTGAATTTGACAGTATTCACTTTGAACTATAGCTCCTTTTTGATAATATATAATTATCTTTTCTACGAGCTTAAAAATTTATCATCCATGCATGTCACAGCCATCACTTAAGTTCTTTAATGTCATTTGTCAACATTTTTACAACACTGCAAAGATATTAAAAAGTATACCCAAGGCCTGTGACTAAGCTCTGCTATCTGAGACACAACAGCTAATAGGCATCTTCATTTGGGTTTTGCAGTCAGAAGCACTTACCCTATTCCATACTAAATGTTCAATTAAATTTTCATGAAATAGCAAAAAAAAATGAAGCTAACTATGCATGTTATGGTAGTGATTTCCTTTGTTTAAATTTATTGTTTAAATTTAATCCAATTGCAATGTTTTTAATTTTTTTTTATGGATCTTTAATCCAGTGTGCCAAGAAGTTAATCTTTTATATACTATAAATTTCTAAAGACTTCATCTCTTCTCAGACACTTGGGCTAGCCTAGGAAAATAGGCTATGTCTAAAAGTATGATAGCATATGTTTAGCTAAAACATCTTAAGATAGTGTTAAATTCATTACACAGACTGTTCTTAGATAATTAGAATTAGCAATGGCCATTGTATACCAGGGAAATTCAGTAACATTTATATATAACAAATGCAAGAGCATTCATGGTATGCTTCAAAAAGATATCACCAAGAAAAAGAAGCACCTTGGCTAGGTAGGTATTAATAATAATAATCATAGAAGCTTACTTTTTGAGCATTGTAGTTCTGTTGTCTTGAAAACTAAAAATGAATTTTACCTTGCAAGTTCTTGCCAGGTTACTGCAGATATGTCTTCAGAAAGGCAGGAGATCATTCATATCTCACAATTGTGAAAGTAGTCATCTTCAAAATTTTTCTAATTTGTGTTTGGTTTTATAAGACACTGTATACTTCAATTATTAATGTATTCACTGAGTTATATTGGCCAAAATCAAAATTGGCCAAAATTGGCCAGTGGACTTTATTTCATTGCATCTTTCTAGCTTACAAAAGTAATATTCCCTGCTATGTCTTATCCCTAACAACATACTTCTGTGGTGCCATAGAGATATGGGAGTTGCTGGGCTGACTCAGAGATGTGGCTGATCTTGTTTGATATCCTGTCTCTGACAGTGGTCTGCATCAAATTCTCTATAGGAAAATGAAATAACACTGGGGTAGATACATGATGGATAATCTGCCTAAGGAAAATTTCTTGGTAACACCTGACATAATTATTACTTTTACCAGCTAAAGGACCAAATAAGAGTTAGGCATCTAGATCCCATGATCTTTCTATGAGAGTGCGGGATCACATCGTGCCTTTGAGAAATTTTATGTGGGAGGCTTATCAAGTCCTTCAGTTTCCCAGTATTGTAACCTGTCTGATGTGCTGTTACATATATTTTTTCCCTTTTCTGTCCTGTTATAGAATTCCCCCCCCCCAAGAGTAGGAGATATTTAAGGTAACACATCATCACTGAGATTGAAATTGTAGGTTTTTCTTAAAAACATTTCTTTCATGGATGATGTTTGTCCTATATTGCTAGGCTGAAGATGAAGAAGGTTATCGTAAGTTGATTGACCAAAAGAAAGATAGACGTCTGGCCTACCTATTGCAGCAGACAGATGAGTATGTGGCTAATCTGACTAATCTGGTATGGGAGCACAAACAGGCACAAGCAGCCAAAGAGAAGAAAAAGAGGAGGAGAAGAAAGAAGGCAAGTATTTACAACTAACATTTTTATCTCATTTTCCCCTCAAACCCCTTTTTAACATTGGTAAATGCAGTGATCTCCAGTTGTCTTACAGAGATTAGAGTACCTGGAATTTTCTACACTGCTAAATTCTTTACACTGAATGAGTTCATATTTCTTTGAAGTCTGTTATAGGAAATGCTGTATCTTTACTATGCCAACATTATTCCAAAGATGGCAAGAAAGAGATAGGATTAGAAACTTGTGAGTTGAAAACATCTGATTTACTGATAAATTTCCCATAAGCAAAAATGGGCTGACCATGTAAATTAGAAATAAGGTATGACAGTTCAAAACAGAGTATATCAGAAAAAGCTAGTTTATTCAATTATAAGATATTGAACTGCTTATTTAGACTTCTAGATTCTAAACAGTCCCATATTTGGTTCGTAGGACCACTGGAAATGTCCAGACATAGAGAACTTTAATAGGTTTATTTTGTATAAATGGGTATTCTGCAAGTAGTATTGCTCATTGTCTATATTCTAACCATTTCATTTAAGCCTTTGGAAAATCCCTTTTGCATGTTATTAAATATTTCAAAACAAATTTATGAGAAAAAAATCTATAAGTGATAATTAAATAACAGTTTGTCATTTGTGTGACCCCCTAAATTCCTTTTTCTTCCAGAGGGTGGGTAAGATGGCCTTAATAGCCCATTTCCATCTCTAGTTTTCGTGGTGTGAATGTTCTTACTATCAGCTATAAGAAATAGTGTCTCAGAAATTTCATTTACTTGCTGTATATAAACAAAGACTGATGTAGCTAATATTCCTGACAATTTAGCTTTGTAGCGTTTGGACTCCAAAAATACATACCACTTAAAATCTGTATAAATACATTGTTTAAAAGCAGTGTTCTATATGTGGTAATAAATGCAAATATGTAATAAATGGACAATTTTGAAATGACTGACAAGTAAAAAAATTCCTTATCCCCTCATCCATCTCCAGGACAGCCGTATATTTTGTTAAGAATATGTTTTTAATGTAGAAGCAGTCGTCTGCCTCCAGAGTAAAGATGTAGATTCTTCCAGACCAGAAACCCAATAGGCTAGCTGCTTACCAGGCACAGATTTATCAAGACAACTAAGGGGGCTGTAGATTTCCCATTAATACTCTTAAGTGTATGTATGTAATACTCTTAAGTGTAAGTATGCAGTATATATATCTCTAACTACATCCATCCATATCTTTATACATATCCACCCCAGGCTATGAAATACAAAGCAAACTACAACAAAGGTACATTGAATCAATCTATCACTGAGTGCATTGAAAAATCCTTTTCAGCTTTGGCAGACACTTAAAAAAAATGTTTTTCTTGAGATCAAAATCTATGTATAGTATGTCATTTATATTTCAAAATGCAGTTGTAAGCACAATATATCATTTCATTACTAGAAAATACATTGTTATGTTGCACATCAATTGCCTTTCTGATGTAGGATAAAATATACTGTAACAAAGATTACAATGGTTACTCAAGATAACTGAAGGTATTTTGTCCCTTGAAAGCAACTGAAAATGGAATGTTTTCTCTTGTTGTTCTTTGAACACTTCAAAAAAAAAAAGAAAAGGAATGATTAAGGTTGGAAGGGACCTTTGTAAATCACCTAGTCCAACCCCCCTGCACAAGCAGGGTCACCTAGAGCATGTTGCACAGGATCGCAGCCAGGCGGGTCTGGAATATCTCCAGGGAAGGAAACTCCACAACCTATCACCCTCACAGTCAAGATATTTTTCCTCAAATTCAGGAGAAACTTCCGTTGTTTCATTTTGTGTCCATTGCTTCTTGTCCTATCGCTGGCCACCACTGAAAAGAGTCTGGCCTCATCCTCTTGACAGCCTCCCTTAAGATATTTGCACACACTGATAAGATCCCCTCTCTGCCTTCCCTTCTCCAGGCTAAACAGGCCCAGCTCTCTCAGCATCTCTTCACAGGACAGTCATTCCAGTCCCCTGATCATCTTTGTTGCTCTATGCTGGACTCTCTCTAGTAGTAGTTCCACATTTCCACATCCCTCTTGCACTGGGGAGCCCAGAACTGGACACAGTACTCCAGATGTGGCCTCACCAGGGCTGAGTAGAGGGGCAGGATCACCTCCCCCGACCTGTTGGAGACGCTCTGCCTAATGTGCCCCAGGATCCCATTGGCCTTCTTGGCCACAAGGCTACATTGTTGGCTCATGGCCACCTTGTTGTCCACCAGGGCTCCCAGGTCCTTTTCCACATAGCTGATTTCCAGCAGGTCAACCCCAGCCTGTACTGGTACATGGTTCAGTAGTGCAGGACCCTGCACTTGCCTTTCTTGAACTTCATGAGGTTCCTACTGCCCATCTCTCCAGCCTGACCAGGTCTCTCTGAATGGCAGCACAGCCCTCTGGTGTCTCAGGCACTCCTCCCAGTTTTGTATCATCAGCAAGCTTTCTGAGGGTGCACTCTGCCCCTTCATCCAGGTCACTGATGAGTAAGTTGAGCAAGACTGGATGCAGTACTGCCCCCTGGGGGACACCACTAGCTACAAGCCTCCAACTAGACTATGCGCCACTGATTACAACCCTCTGAGCTCTGTCATTCAGCCAGTTCTCAATCCATCTCACTGTCCACTCATCTAACTGAGTTTACCTATGAGGATGTTATGGGAAACAATGTCAAAAGTCTCGCAGAAGTCAAGGTAGACAACATCATAGAATCATTATGGTTGGAAAAGACCTTCAAGATCATCGAGTCCAAACGTAAACCCATCACCACCATGCCTGCTAAACCATGTCCCTAAGTGCCTCATCTACACGTTTCTTGAACATCTTGAACACTGCCAGGGACGGTGAGTGTCGACCACATCCCTGGGCAGCTTTTTATTTTTTTTTTTTTTTTACTTTTCAATAGAAGCAGGGTGGTATATGCTGCCTCATTAAGAGCTATACTGTTATGTTGTTTATTACTCATTTATGTGTAAAGACAACTTGAAAAATCTGCTTATTTTACTTAGTCTTATCTACACATGAAAATAATATCTTTACTGGTGTAGTTAAGAAGTACAGTGCAATTCATTTAATGTAGATAGAGTTACACCAGGAAAATGTACATATATTGCTATAACATAATATAACGTAATAATTTATGGAAAGAGGAGTCAATTTTATACTCGCTGTAAGTCATCTTTATATCTGTTCACTTTTTTTTTTTTTCCAGTTTTGTGTTTGTTTATCTTGGGAAAGACTTCTTTATTGTGAATATTATTATTAAAAAGAACATCTTTAGCCAAAATAGCTGATAAAGTAGAAAATATATGAGTTGAGAAGGCCAAGGAAACATCAGAGAAATAATTCTGCTCTTTTTTGTTTTGTTAGAGTACCAGAGTAAATGGAAGGAGTCCGGACAGTGAATCTTCAATTAGGCTTTCTCTGTTTAAAAAGTTAGCTGAAAAGTTACAGCTCTATTTCTCCATCCATAAAGAAAGACAAAGCTGTAACCTCAATGTTTTTTTCCTTAAAGATCTCCATCAGTAGAAATAGTAATATATACATATCTGTAAGCATAATATACTTTCTTTCTTCTTTCACAGAGGTCAACAGTTACTTCTGTTCCACACTGCTCTCTTTCATTTTCTTGGAATAGTGATGCATGTGTGGCTATTACATGCAGAGATATGTTACGTGCAGAAATACTGTGACTTAGTGATGGCTTGATAGCAGTGTGGGAAGCCGAGGCTTCAGTAACACATTAACTTCACTGCTTGTTCAGAGTCATAACTTTGCAGTTGCTGTTAGCTCTCTTTATTACCTGTGGCAAGCACAGGAAGACCAGTTATCTTATAATATAAGATTTCATCTGAATTTTTTAGCCCATAGATGAGAGCAGTCAGATGAGTGACCTTCCAATCAAAGTGACTCACACTGAAACAGGCAAAGTTCTTCTTGGACCAGAAGCACCAAAAGCGAGTCAGCTAGATGCCTGGCTGGAAATGAACCCTGGGTAAGTACCTAGCATACATGTAACTGGTGTGTTTTGGGTTTTTGTTTTCTGTTTGTTTGTTCACACTGGTATTTCCTGTGGGTTCTATCTTTATTTTTCTTCTTCCTTTTTCACATATTCCATTGTCCTTCAAATTTACTACATGTAAACATCGTAGGAATTGTACTGAACCTACTCGCTTCCTCCTTTTGTATCCCTAATTCATATACTTTTGGTCTACTCTGTGCAGCTATGAAGTTGCTCCCAGGTCAGACAGTGAAGATGAAAGTGGCTCTGAATATGAGGAGGAGGTAGGTGTTTTTTTTAATTATTATTATTATTATTATTATTTCACAACTAGCAGTGCAGTAGAGCAAAAAAACATTATTTTCCTGTATGAAATTTTCCCCTTTTTTTCATATGCTTAAAGAAATGCAGAAGCAAAGTGTCTAATTGTTTTAAACACAATACAACAAAATACATCCTTTTAACAATGCTGTTCACTGCATAGCATTTGTCTGTTTTATGTGTTGCAAATGTCTACCCGATAATCTGGGTGAAGGGAAGAAAAAATGTGTTTTACTCTGATAATTAATAATCACACCCCAGAGCAGACAAGCAGGTTCCTATTTTAAAATAGACCTCTCAAAAGGATATACAGTGGCTTTATGCTGAATAAAGTTATCATCTTTTATCCTCTGGATGCCTCTTTTATCCATTATATAATTAACTTAACTATATTATTAACTTTTCTACATAAAACAATGCTTTCCTAGTCTTTAACATTGCATTATTGCCCTCTGACAGGATGAGAAAAGACAAATTTCACTGATTGTGGTGTGATTCTGACTCAGGTGTTTTGAGTCAGTACATTGCAAAAGTTCATTAGGATCATTTTCTTCAAAGGACATGCAAAGGCCTTAATTTTTACAGTTGCATGTCAGCATTTGTAAGATTTCAGAGTCATTTTGACTTTTTTTTCATTGGTATTTCCTCAGTAAGGACAGGTAGCAAAGATATTTCAGGAAAGAAGAGGGATGAAATAGAGCCAAAGTAATAAGACATAGTTGGGTATATTAATTTGTCTGCCTCTATCATCTTTGATAGATGCAATATTTTACTCTATTGATAAGAATTTAAATTGTTGCACAATACCCTTTTCTTCAAAGTATTGTTGAAGAATCCCCCTCAGTAAAATCAGAAAAAATGTACCCATTTGTCATTTATTGCAACTGTAGCTAGAAGAGGAATTATAAGCAAAGATTAAAAATGAAAATTGTTTTTAAAAAAATAACAAGCCAAAAGTTTAAAATAGCATGAATATAGCAGCTCTTGACTGTTTTTTAAGCTGTCTTGTATCATGCATCTTGAATGTGATACAAACATATGCATAATATGCTCCATGAGCAGGGCAGGTAGAGTAAGATTTTTATAAATTAGAGCATTGAAAAGCAAAATGCTTTTTTCTTAAAGTAGTGTGACTTTCTGTTAGTTAATCTATGTGTTTGTTGTTGGCGGTGTGTCAAGTTAGCTATCTACTTTTTGGTTCAGGCTCCTGTCAGTATAAGGCATTATTCAGTGAAAGTTGTTGATAAATATGTTAGCCAAAGTTATGACTGAGAAGCATTGGAGAGCGCAACATCTTCCTGTCCTTTTCCCACCTTCTCTAGGATGATGAAGAAGAATCAAGCAGGTTAGAAGCAGATGAAAAGATACTTCTGGATCCTAACAGCGAGGAAGTTTCTCAGAAAGATGCTAAACAAATCATTGAGTGAGCTTTGGATTCTCCTTTCTCCTGTTCTCTCCTGTCCTGTCCTCAAAATTTGCTAAGTCTAGATCATTATGAGTGACTGGTTGCATTAGCACCTGTGACATGTATGTGCAGGAGAAGAAATATGGCCACTTGGTCGTACTTGTGTGCTACTTAAAAAGTAACTTGTATTCCTCTAAGGATGAACTTCCCACAGTTGGGGATTTCCACTGCCTCTTTACCACTTGTATAAATAAGTGAACTATATTGAAAAATATATGTATTTGTGGGAATTTACTTTTATTCTTTTTCTGTTTTCCAGGACAGCCAAACAAGATGTGGATGATGAATACAGTATGCAATATAATGCTAGAGGGTCTCAGTCCTACTACACTGTTGCTCATGCAATCACAGAGAGGGTGGAAAAGCAGTCTTCTCTTCTTATTAATGGTACACTAAAAAATTATCAGGTAAGAAATCTAGCTGGAGTTAACTTAAGAAATTTCAAAACCTTTTATTCAAAATAATACCTTGAAGTAGAGTCTTGCTCTAAAGCTGACAGTTGCATAATAATGGTCAGGCTCCTATGTAATATACTTTTCGTTGAGTAAAGCATGTTAAAATATTTAAAACTTGCATTATGCTAGACATTCCATTACAGTACTTAAAATGGCAAACTATTTGAAAATGTGTGCAGAAACAAAAGATGCCTATTAGGTTAGAAATTGATGAACATGTAGACAAAGGAAATGTAATCTTCTATCCTGGATATCATGTCATGTGTCCTGCTTAAATAATAACATCAACTATCTACATATACCTGTAATCATCTCTTCACTGCAAACCAATTGTGTTTTGCTTATTATTTTATTTGCTTTTGTATTATTTTTCTTCTTTTAATATTTAAAATTTAAAAAATTTGGGTCTTTAGTGCCTCTGTGTGGATATCTACTGATTGAATTGGTAAAATTGTTCTATACAGTGTTACTTTTATATAGATGTTGTTAGTGTTAGAGATAAGGCACACACTTTTCCAGAGAGCTTTACAACATGAGCTTCTCTGTCTTCTAGATCTTATCCATTTTTTTTCCTGCCCCAATTTCCTTCTCTTTTTCTACTTTTTCACATGTTTTTCATTCTTAATTTTAGATAGGCTGCCTCTTCCTTCTCCACATTGATATATGTCAGCGGAGGGGAATTGATGACATAGGAAAGACTTTCTCTATCAATTCTGCACCCACTTGTAAGTGGGAGACAGTTGCAGAACAAGTTCCACTTGACACTTCAGTTAAGACAGTCTTCAGAGATATTAGTACCTAAATATAAATCAATTGGCATATGTGGGAAGCTGATAAATTGACTATATTATTTTGGATAAACTTTCATGGGTACAACAGATTACTTTTGACATACAATATTTTCCCCATGCTTTTTAGCTGAACTTGATTGGTTTGGTTTTGAGAAAGTTTTGGTTGAGACAGATATCTGGCATGAAATTTTACTCCAAATGTTTTTAATGTGATAGTGTCTAAATTAAATAACAGAATCTTTCAGTGGTAAGTGTTAAGCAACCTTAAGTATGGGTGGCAGTGTTAGTCTGCCTACAGTTAAAAAAAAAAATGTAATATATATAAAATCTGACTGTGTAGCATGGCCCATGCTGGCCCTAAATAGCAGTAATGACTTTCATGTAGATGTAAGTCATATCACCTTTTCTAAGACATACTGGAAACCACAAGCACATAGTACTGTGAAAGGAACACAGCATCTAAGTAGTTAGAGAAGTGAGAACCTCACTTCATTAATATTAGTGCTATTTACCTATGTGGTTTTCAAATAATTGAAATGATTATTCATTTCAGCTCCAGGGACTGGAATGGATGGTTTCACTCTATAATAACAATTTGAATGGAATTTTAGCTGATGAAATGGGACTAGGAAAAACAATACAGACTATTGCACTGATCACTTATTTGATGGAGCATAAAAGACTAAATGGCCCCTATCTCATCATTGTTCCTCTTTCGTAAGTAAACTCATTTTACTACTATTCTATGCGTTACATACTGGATTATTAGTAATGTGTATTTGTTTTTCACATAAGAACAAGATGAGGTGCATCTTGGAATGACACTAAGCATGTACTCTGAATTTAGCCTGTGATTATTTCTTCCCAACTGATTGTCTAACATTGGATGAATAACCAGATGGCTGATAAAAATACTTGGTTTCATCAATTTCACTGTTCACTCTGTCAACATGCTTAGTGTTTTCTACTCACTGTTGCTTACTTTTCACATTAGCCATGAGAGCAGTGATACTTTTCTTCTTTTATATTATATACCGCAGTTTTCCTCATTCAACTTTAAATGGGATACTTGCAATCTGTTGTTGGATCTTTAAAAGGCACCACATTAAAGATTAGTTAATTGTGCTCTAATGGCACTGGATTTTCTTCTAAATAAAATATAAGTAGCTGTCCTATATGTAGAAAAATCCATTGTATTCATACCTCAGTCACAAAACTCTGTCCAGTCTATGATTATTTGACATGTTGCCCCTTTCTCCTTTTCCCTGGCCTTCCATGCTATTGCTTTATTTATTGTGATTTTTTTTAATGTGTTTTACTTATTTCCACAAGAAAATTTTTAATCTGTAGCTTTTGACTTCATGAAAGGTTTTGCTTTAAATTAATACTGCTAGACACTGAAAAGCTTTTGTAGGGCTTTCTTTGGCACCCGATGATGTATCTTACAATTGTGTATGGAAATTTTTTGTCCTTTTAAATTGAGAGTTCATCCACCATCCTTCTTTTAGGAAAGCTATCAATTGTGCAGAACACACGGGTGCATGGTAGGCCTGAGATGTGTTTTATTAATGAACTGACTCTGCTGCAGTAGCCACTGACTAACATAAATGCCAGAGCTTTGCCTAATTCTATGGAAACAAATGATGAGCTCTAGTGTGAAAGGAAATGGCTGGGGAAAAGCTATCATTTAAAACAAAGCTATAAAAACAAAGGGGAAGTGTAAGGGGAAGTAAGTTTTCAGTAGGAACAGTGGAAAAACTCAGATATTTTTAATGTACTCGGTAACAACCTTTTTAAGTTTCTAAGAGAGGAGCTGAAATTTGAGTACCTTTAGCCATATTAAAAACCTTTCTTCCCTCTCTTTCCCCCTGCCCTTCCTCTGACACACATTGGACCAGGTTGGCACTGCCCTGACATATCTAATGACCTCACAAGAAAAATTCATATTTTTTGTTGTCATATCACAGAATCTGCCACCCTCACAGGAAAGAAGTTCTTCCTCACATGGAGATGGAACTGCCTGTGTTTCAAATTTGTACCCTTTGCCCCTTGTCCTGTCACTGGCCACCACCGAGAAGAGTTTGGCCCCATTCTCCCTACATTCTCCCCTCAGGTACTTATATTGATCAGATCTCCTCTCAGTCTTCCCTTCTCCAGACTAAACAGGCCCAGCTCGCTTAGTCTTTCCTCATAAGATAGATGCTCCATTCCCTTAACCATCTTGGTCGCTCTACACTGGACCCTCTCTAGAAGCTCAATGTCCTTCTTGTACTGGGGAGCCCAGAACTGCACACAATACTCCAGGCACGGTCTCACCAGAGCTGAGTAGAGGGGGAGGATCCCCTCCCTCGACCTGCCGGCAACACTCCTCCTCAGGCAGGCCAGGATCCCCTTGGCCTTCTTGGCCATGAGGGCACATTGCTGATTCATGGTTAACTTGTTGTCAACCAGGACTCCCAAATCCCTTTCCGTGGAGCTGCTTTCCAGCAGGTCACCCCCTAATCTTTACTGGTGCCTGGGGTTATTCCTCCCCAGGTGCAGGACCCTGCACTTGTCCTTGTTGAACCTCATGAGGTTCCTCTCTGCCCAACTCTCCAACCTGTCCAGGTCCCTCTGAATGGCAGCACAGCCCTCTGGAGTGTTGGCCACTCCTCACAGTTTGGTATCGTCCGCAAACTTGCTGAGGGTGCACTCTGTGCCCTCATCCAAGTCATTGATGAACAAATTGAACAGTACCGGGCCTAGTACTGACCCCTGCGGGACACCACTGGCCACAGGCCTCCAACTAGACTCAGCCCCATTTATCACAACCCTCTAAGCTCTGCCATCCAGCCAGTTCTCAATCCACCTCACTGTCCACTCGTCCAGTCCACACTTCTGGAGCTTCCCCATGAGGATGTTATGGGCGACTCTGCCGAAAGCCTTGCTGAAGTCAAGGTAGACAACATCCACGGCTCTCCCATCGTCCATCCATCCAGTCACCTCATCGCAGGAGGCTATCAGGTTTGTCAAGCACGACTTCCCCTTGGTGAATCCATGCTGACTATTCCTGATCACCTTCTTTTCCTTGACATATCTAGAGATGTTCTCTAGGATGAGCTGCTCCATCACCTTTCCAGGGAAGGAGATAAGTCTGACTGGCCTGTAGTTTTCCAGCTCCTCCTTCTTGCCCTTTTGGAAGACTGGAGTGACATTGGTTTCTTCCAGTCCTCAGGCACCTCCCCTGCCCTCCATGACCTCTTGAAGATGATGGAGAGCAGCTGAGCAATAACGCCCGCCAGTTCCCTCAGCACTCTTGGGTGCATCCCATGTGGGCCCATAGATTTGTGGGTGTCTAGTTTGCCTAAATAATCCCTAACCCAATCCTCCTTGACCAGCGGAAAGTCCTCCTCTCTCCTAGTTCTCTCTCTTGTTTCTGGGCTCTGTAGTTCATGGGGACTAGCCTTAGCAGTAAAGACAGAAGCAAAGAAGGCATTTAGTAACTCTTCCTTCTTTGCATCCTCCGCCACCAAGGCACCTACCCCGTTCAGCAGCGGGCCCATATTTTCCCTAGTCTTCCTCTTGCTGCTGTTGTATTTAGAGAAGCCCTTCCTGTTGTCCCTGACATCTCTCAATAACCAATTCCAAACGGGCCTTGGCCTTCCTTGTTGCATCCCTGCATTCTCTGACAATGTTCCTATATTCTTCCCACGTGGCCTGGCCCTTCTTCCACATTATGTATGTGCTCTTTTTCTCATTAAGTTTACCCAACAGCTCCTTGCCCATCCACGCAGGTCTCCTGCCCTCCTTGCTCGACTTCTTTCTCATAGGAATGCACCAATCCTGAGCTTGGAGAAAGTGGTGTTTGAATATTAGCCAACTCTCCTGGATCCCCTTTCCTTCTAGGACCCTTGCCCAGGGGATTCCTCCAAGGAGGTCCCTGAAGAGGTCAAAGGTAGCTCTCTTGAAGTCCAGGGTTGCAATCCTACTTCTTGTCCAGCTTCCTCCTCGCAGGATCGTGAATTCCAACATCTCCTGGTCACTGCAGCCAAGACTGCCCCCAACCTTCACATTTCCCACTAGACCATCTCTGTTTGTTAATATCAGGTCTAGCAGCACCCCTCCCCTTGTTGGCTCATCAACCACCTGCACCAAGAAGTTATCTGCAATGTTCTGCAGGAACCTCCTGGACTGTCTGTTCCTAGCCATGTGATTATCCCAGCAGACATCAGGGTGGTTGAAGTGCCCCATGAAGACCAGGGCCTGTGATTGTGAGGCTTCTTGCAGCTGCCTGTAGAAGGCCTCATCCATTTCCTCTCCCTGGTTAGGAGGCCTGTAGTAAACTCCCATGACTGTGTCACCCCTGTTGGCCTGCCCTTTAATCCTCACCCACAGGCTCTCGACCCGCGTTTCGTCCTCCCCTATGCTGAGCTCCATACATTCCAGTTGCTCTCTCACATAAAGAGCAACTCCGCCACCTCACCTTCCTGGCCTGTCTTTCCTGAAAAGCCTAAAGTCATCCATGGCCACGTTCCAGTCATGAGAGCTGTCCCACTATGTCTCAGTAATTGCAATGAGATCATGGTCCTGCAATCACACATGTATCTCCAATTCCCCTTGTTTATTCCCCATGCTGCATGCATTTACATAGAGGCATTTGAGTTGGGCTCCCAGTGTGCCTCTCATTCTAGCTGGGGCAGCTGCAACTTGACTATGTGGGCCTTCAGAAGGTCTCTTATTTTCCCATTTAGCCTCTTCAGGGTTAGGGTGCCCTTCACTGGCTATGGAGTTAGGCTGCTGCAAGTGGCATGACAGGCCATTGCCTACCCCATAACCTGCTTCCCCGATGATACCCCCCTCCTGCCTCGAGTCTACTTTAAAGCCCTCTCGATGAACCCTGCTAGCTCATGTCCCAGGGCTCTCTTCCCTCTTTGAGAAAGATGGATCCCATTAGATGCCATCATGCCTGCTGCCGTGTAAGGCTTCCTTTCGCCAAAGAAACCAAAGTTGTGGCCATGACACCAGCCACGAAGCCACAAGTCACATATCATGCTGCGGACAGATGCGTAAAAAGATCCACTTTTACCCATCTTAAAGACTGGTCATTGTGATCATATAGCTGTAACCATAGAGTGCAAAAATGAAACTGCATAGTGACAATAGCATATGATTACAGCTGAATACATATTTATTTTATTGTAGACTTCATATGACTATATCTGGCAAGTTGCAGGCCCGATTTATGAGAGATGAGCAGCTTACAATGAGCAAATTACAAGTCTTTTTCTGTGTAGGTATATCTTCCCCTTAGTATGTCTCAAAATACAAAGGTATACTTAAAATACTTTGCTGAATTGGTCTGAAAGAAGCCCCTTAATATAAAGGGAAGAGACATTTTCTCTACTTTTTTTTTTCTATTTTCTCCCCTCTCAAAAAAAAATACAGATATTCTGATTCAATATATTATGTGCTTCTTTTTTTAATATGCTTTTTATTATAGGGGGTACAAGAAAAGTAATGAGAATCCAGCATAATGATATAATTATGAAAGGTTTTTTTTGAACAAATAATCAAATATATTATTTTTGCATATAAATCTCTTATTTAGGACTTTGTCCAACTGGACGTATGAATTTGACAAATGGGCTCCTTCTGTGGTGAAAATATCTTACAAGGTATGATTTCTTTTTATATATGAACATAAAGCTGAATGAATAAATGCTGTTTTTTCATTTGTAAACTGTATTTGCTTGTAAAGTTTTATCATGTACATCATGTACTAAGCAGTACGAGTTAATCATCCACAAAAGATTACTCTAATAATCTGTAATTACTTTCAGTTAGTGAAATGCAGAAGAAAACGGATAAATATCAATATTGCAAGGATTTGGTAAGAGTAATACAAATGATAAATACTGCACACTGTTTACAGCTGAATATTTTGTTGTTTGGCTACTGCAGTTCCTATAAAGCCAAGCAATTACTAAGGAGACTAGAATGCCGGCTATGTGCTTCCATTCCTGTATTAAACAGAGCTTTACAATCCAGCATCCAGTTAAGGAAACCACTCTTGAAGGAGTCTGGAATATATCAATATATTGTGTATGATTTTACAGGATTACAAGGTCATATATTTGTTCTTCCTCTGCTAATTCATGACTATATTGCATACAAAGATAGCATATCTTTTTTCTTCATCCTTTTGTCTCTGTTTTAGGGGACACCTGCCATGCGTCGCTCACTTGTTCCTCAGCTTCGAAGTGGAAAATTTAATGTTCTTTTAACTACTTATGAATACATAATAAAGGACAAACATATTCTTGCTAAGGTAATAATGTCTGTCATCTCTCAACAGCAAACCCTTCAAGATATCATCTTATTTGGTGCCTAGCACAAAACACCTGTTTGTTTTATAGTCCTAGATTGTTGTTTTTTCTTGATAAAAAATAATGCTTTTCATCTACTTTTTGATTCACCTCTCCTTCCGGAACACACCAGGATTTTCCTGGAAAGGATTCAGAGAATAATTTTTTTGCTCTGGAATTTTGTCAGTACTGTAGATTTACCTGCCTCTAGAAAAGTGATAGCATTAATCCTAATCTTCTGTCTTGACCCTACTTTTCTAGTCCTGTTTCAGAGCTGAAGCTTGCTTTTATTACAACCTTTCCAACCGCATGGTGTGTTTTTCCCAAGTGGCCACATATATCATGAATTTGATATCCAGATACTTTATTACATAAAGCTCCATTTTCAAAAGTTCACAAACTGATCTGTGGATATTGATGCCTCAGATGTAATGAATTAATTTGAAAACTGTATGGTAGTGTATTATATAAAATACACACAAACCTGGCCAAGTAGGTATATTTTGCCATACTAACAAACATTATGATCTTATTGCCTTCCTTTTATCCTATTCTATATTTAGATCTTTCATTTGTCCTCTGTGGACAAAATCAGTACATCATCTTAGCATAATTCTGAATGGTGGAAAACAGTTTTAGTCTGTATAGGTTTTCTATCCCTCTAGTTTTTGCTCACACTTGCTAAAAGATAAGAGCAGAAAACAGCAATGTGTCACCCAACCTTTCCTGTGCGATGGGACTATGTAGCATCTGATGAAAACACTCGAGGACTACAAACTGAGGCCTTACTGGTCATATGATCAGTATGTCATAGCCTTGTTATGTTTCTGTAGACACATGCACACCCCATCATGTGACTCAGATGTTACATGTAACTACAAACAGAGGTATACTCTGGTTTATGATGGGCATGCTACTGGCATGTGACCTGACTTACATGAAGCCTCTAGTCACATGGCCTAGGATTTGGATATATGCCCAACATCTGATGATGGAGGGGAAATGGTTATGTTTTTGGTTATGTGACACATGCTTTTCTACTGTTTATCAGGCCCATTTCTTGCCAATTGCTGAGGATCTCAGCAAGAGTGTAAAGAAGCAAGAGGCACTGAAAGCTTGACATCTGTAACAAAGGCGTTTGAGGCAGTATCTGCTTAAAAAACAATAAAAAACTGACATGAAGGACCAATCTAAAGAACTCTCTGAACCACTGAGGTGCTGGAGTTCAAGTAGTGGCTAACCAAACTCATCCTGTAGAGTATAGGTTGGCTATCCATGTCTTATCACAGAGAGTAATAAAGACCCTGGCAGTTTTCCTTCAACATCTGCTCTGACTGCATTAAAGCTTTATTTAAGAAGATGCAGTGACTGAGATGTCCTTAATTATGTTGCTTCATTTTGGGGTTAGAAAAAGGGGATTAGCCAAATCAAAGCAAAGTTCAGGGTTACTGTCTTCTGGGAGAATACTGTTATTTCATCTGAAAATGCATTTGCCTCTGGTCTAGTTTCTTTTTTTCTGACAGTTTCATGTGGATTTTTTGTGCTCTTTTTCTTCTTCAGTAAGACAAATTCTGGCCTTACAGTGCCAATTTCCTGATTTCTTCCCAAGAAATGGGAGGAATTGGCTGTTTGATGATTCAAGCTTATTTATAGATGTAACCTTCCTAGTGTTTCTCCTGTTGTTGCTTGTGAGGCCACTAAGGCTTGGATAATGACAGATTTGGCTTTCCAGTCATTCAACAATAATGATTGATATTTCAGTTTTGAAATGTTCTTATTATAAACCTTACTGGGAGGAATTTAGTTCTAATTCTCATGATCTCTGATCTGCTTTTTCTTTAATGGCTTTACTTCTTGCAGATTCGATGGAAATACATGATAGTAGATGAAGGCCATCGAATGAAGAACCATCACTGCAAACTGACTCAGGTCTTGAACACACACTATGTGGCCCCGAGGCGGATACTTTTGACCGGGACTCCACTGCAAAACAAATTGCCTGAACTTTGGGCTCTTCTCAACTTCCTCCTCCCTGCCATTTTCAAGAGCTGCAGCACCTTTGAACAATGGTTCAATGCTCCATTTGCCATGACTGGAGAAAGGGTATGCAGATGGTATCCTTTAAGTTCGTTAGAAACAAGCCATTAGGATATGGCTTGGAGGCCATATGGAGCCCATAATGTAGAAATAGTCTTTGAACTCTCCTTTATGCTCAAATAATTAACATACTTAAAAGCCACCCTTTATTACAGCTTTAAAAGTCTTCATTTAAGTGTCTTTTTCTGGATTTTGAGTCAATTTAGTTGTAGCATACAAGTTAATTACTGCAAACATTTATAGTGAGAAATAAACTTTCACATAATCATACATTACATAATTCACTGAGTTGTCTTGTTGTGAGTTTTATACATTTTTGTAGGTGGACTTAAATGAGGAAGAGACTATCCTGATCATCCGCCGTCTCCACAAAGTGCTCCGACCCTTCTTGTTGAGGAGACTGAAGAAAGAGGTTGAGTCTCAGCTGCCAGAAAAGGTTTGCAATAGGAAGGGTTTTTATACACTTTTTTTGATCACTATATAATGTTGCTTTTTGAGATGCATGCTATAGAAGGGGACTTATTAAACATTTATTGTTGTGATTTGTGTGTGTTTAACTCAGATTGTGGCACTCTTTCATGCACTGAGTAGAAACTTTTCTTGCTGAATTGTTTCACTAAAACTCCTAAAGGACTATGTGATATTCATAAAGTTAGCAGAATTTGACCCTGAATTAACTTGTTGGGACTCCTGAGTTGTGTGGTTTGTTTGACTTGTACATGTGTCTTTTAATCAGTCTGTATATCTCAGAATGTAAAATTCAGCTCTGATTAGAAAGACCACTATTTTTATTTCCAGGCAACTCAACCTACCCATACCCTTGCCCTCCTTTGTGATCCTGAGTCTCTTTCCCCTTTCACCCTTCCCCTCAAAACACAATAATAGCCAAAAAACAAAACCAAAGGCAGTTTGGGGGGGCATTTGGTACTTAAGCCTTATGAGTTAAAACCATAACAAAAATCAAGTTGTTACAGGTGAGTTGTGAGGTTGTGTTAGTATTGAGTAAATGAAGAATTCTTTGTCTGTACAAATGCTCAGTGATAGCATTTAAGGAAAATACTTTTAATTAAAAATCTAAAAAAGTAGAATGTTATGAAGATTATTGCTGTTTTGACCCGTTCCTCCAAATGTCATATTCACGATAGCCTCCTATGCAGCAATTATTTGAGCTTGAACCATATATCTGAAAATTTTGTCTAACTTTCTACCAGGAAAATCTCATTAGTGAAATTTTTATCACATTTCAAATTTCTGTCAATTAGAGCCACTATATTTGATAGACCAATTAAGAGACATGGGAGAAAAAGGATTTATAATTTGCATACACACTGTTACTTATTGGAGCACATTTCTTTTTATTTCTATCCCCCTGTTTAAACAAAAACATCTCTGACTTGGACTGTCAGATTTTGTGACACAAGTCTGTTAGTGACAGTTCCATCTGATCTGACAGGCCCCTGCTAAAGATGATGCTAAAAGGATATTCACATTTCTCCTACCTGTGAGCTCATCCTCCTGTCCTTCTGAAATGGAAATAATGTATTGATTTTTTAGTCATAGAATCATATAGGTTGGAAGGGATCTTTGGAAATCTTCAGTACAAACCCCTGCTCAGAGCATGTTACTCAGGCCTTGTCCAGTTCAATTTTGAATATTTCCAAGAATAGATATCCCACAACCTCTCTGGGTTCCTATTCTAGTGTTTTACCACCCTCACAGGGAAAATTTAATCTAATCAAAATTTCCCATGTTCCAATTTGTGACCTTTGCCCCTTGTCCTTGTGCTACATGCTTCCAAGAAGATTCTGGGTCAGTCTTCTCTATACACTCCCATTAGGTAGTTGAAGAAAGGAATGAGGTCTCCCCTGAGTCTTCTTAAAGCTGAACAAGCCCAGTTCCCTCAGCCTCTCCTCATGTCATGTGCTCCAGTCTGACCATCTTGGTGGCCCTCTGCTGAACTCACTTCAGTATGTCTGTCCTGCAGTGGAGAGACCAAAGCTGGACACAGTACTCCAGATGTGGTCTCGCTAGTGCTCAATAGAGGGCAAGGATCAACCACAAATTTGCTGAGTGTGTGTTCTCTTCCATCATCCAGGTCATTCATAAAGACATTTTGGCCAAAGTGTTGACCCATAAGGGATACTAGTGATAACTGGTTGGCAGTTGGACATTGTACTACTGAGCACAACCCTTTGAGCCTGTCTGTCCAGTCAAATTTCCACCTACCTTATTGTCAAATTATCCAGTCCATATCTCACCAATTTGCCTATAAGGATACTATGAGAGACTGTGCCAAAGCCCTTGCTAAAATCAAGGTAAACAACATCCACTGCTCTCCCCTTGTCCACACAGCCAGTCATCTCATTGCAGAAAGCTATCAGGTTGATTAGACACGCCAATGCCCTTAGAAATCCGCAATCATGCCCTTAGAAGTTGTGTGTCTTGTAGTAACCATAAATCCCACAGATTATCTTTTGAAATATTCATTGCTATGCTTGCAAGTGGATTGCATCTTGGTTGAATTAAAGATTCTGTTAAGATAAAGATCAAAGATGCATAGTTTTTGTTTTGTTTTTTAGGAGGGCAAGGACCTGGAATTAAAAACTTACTGAAATGATTATATCTTGGTAAAACTTTATACTATGTTTTTAATTGTATTTTTACACTAGGTTGAATATGTAATCAAATGTGACATGTCAGCTCTTCAGAAGATCCTATACCGCCACATGCAAGCCAAGGGAATTCTTCTCACAGATGGTTCTGAGAAAGATAAGAAGGTACAAATGGGAAAGGAACATTATGATTATGAATATTATGATTACATTATGATCATGTGTGAACTACATGACTTCTTTTTTTTTTTAATTAATAAGTAGGTTCTTACCTCAGATATTTCTGAGGAAAGAAATCTGAATTAGACACGTTTGTGTTTTAAAATACAATAGTTTTTGCTCTCTATTCATAAGATAAAATATTGCCTTGTATCCACTATATCCACTATAGTTAAGATGCATTTCTGAGAACAATGTTTAAAAAATCAGTTTTTCCCTTGGCTAAGTATAAAAAATTGTGACTAATTGGGATTGTGGTAGCACTGGCTAGGACAGGATATTCATCTTTTCTCCCCTAGCCATTAGTTAAGCACAAACTTTGCTTTGGACAGCTAGGATATGTATACCTGTGTTCATACATACAAATAACATTTGTTCATGCAAAAAAGTGTTAAAAGAAAAATAACATGCAAAGTCATGTAGTCATATATTAGAATATATACCTTAGGACTTTTGTATCTGTTCAAGTTATTGTAGAGAAGATGAGTTACTATGCATCAGCTTGTCTGTAAATAAAGATTTTGCATCAGAATAGATGTGAGGTAGGTTGGATTTACCATGGGATTCCTCAGAATAAGATCATGTAGACACTTACCACAGAGCAGGTGGCATATAGCAGCTTGTATGTGTACCAGTCCCCTACTTTGGCTCCATTATGTGCATTTTCATGAGATAATATGATCACATACTGTTTTTCCACCTGCCTCCTGCAGATTTAATTGTCACAGTGGATGATATTTGTTATTCAGTATTTTATTTTGTTTTAACCTCTTGGTGTGGTTTGATGTGTTGTTTACTGTTGACTATTCAAACCCTGCTCTAAAGATAAAGTAGTTAGTTCTGAATAGTTTGCCAACATTGATTTACTAGCTTTTGTTGTATTTTTAATGTAAATTTGTAGCTCCCATTTTTAAGCCTTAGAAAATTTCATTTGTCACATTTCCATCCAAGGTAGGGATGATTGGGAGTTTAGAAGCACTATGCAGTCCTCAGGTTTGAGATATCTGAATAACTGATAACAGTTGCCTTTTACAATGCAGCATTTGATGTGGTTGAGTGTTTAATACATTTTTATTGAAAGAAGAGCAATGACAGTCTTCAATTTGCTCTGAGTTCTAGAGAGAGGGTACTTAAATCGATGTTGCTCATCTTTCCCTATTCCTCACCTGACTGTGATCCCTTTTGTCATAACCACTTTGACTGGTCCATGTCACAGTCTATTTTCTTCCTCATCCCAATGTCTTGTGCTGGCTCAGTTCTCTATGCATAACTAGGCCCAGTTTCTTGGCATAGCCATTCCTGTTGCCCTTCCTCTGACTCAAGATTTGTGTGCAGCCACCTTACTGAATAGAGGCCAGCCATTTCCATGCCCCCATTTCATGTTCTCAATCCATCTCAGCAGGTTTATGTGCACCTCAGCATTGTCTATCCTGTTCCTTGTAACTTCCTCCAATTGCATTTTGCATCCCAGCTTTCTGCTTATCTCCTTATCTGGTCTCTCCTCAGCTCAGAATCTTCTCTCTCCTTTTTCCTTCCTTGTTCCCCTGCCTAGCTCTTTGCCTTAACCAGTTCCAATTGCCTCTACTGTCCTCTAGCTTTCTAGTCTCTTTGGCCAAAACATCCCAATCTCAATTTCCTCATACTCATAGGTCCATTTTTTCCCATCCTCCCACCCACTCCCCACTCCACCTTTTTTTCTTTTCTGTAGCTAATTAATCAGGATCACTTATCCATGCTTCTTGGTGTCAGCAGAAGGAGGTGGTAATCATTGAGAACTGTTGGCTTTGAAGATTCAATAACTACAGTTTTAGGAAAAACCCTGTTTGTCATTCTGCAGCTCTAGCCTGTAATCTGCTTAGACTTGAGAGAATTCATTAAACTGCAAAGCTCTAGTAAACATTTCTTAAACAAATGCAAGCTGCAGTTTGGAGCAAATTGAGATAGACTTTCAAAGGAACAACAATAGGCTTTGACATGTGGACTACCCCCAATCAAATGTAAATTCCCTGCTCTAAAACTTATGATTGGGAGAACTTTCCATAAATGAATTTACCAGAATATAAGATGATCAAATTATGTACTTTTCCCTAGTCTTACTCTTAGAAATGTCTGAATTGTTTTGGTTGAGATGTTTTTAAATAATTCCACCTAAGTCACATAGTGAGCTTGGAAATTGTACCAACTCTGATAACAGTTTCACAAAGATACAGCAAATCAAATAAGACCTTAAAGTGAGAAGTGTTAGGCAACCTTAATATGAGATGATGTTACCAAATGTATTCACCAGCGTTAATTACATTGGAACCATCAGAGCTTAGTTGAGCACCTGACAATATTTTTCTCTGTTTTCAAATGGTTTGTCTGAATTAACTACTGTCTGAAATTAATCCTGCTTCTAAAGAGGATTCACTATAGAGTAGGACTTGAGATTGTGCTGTGTTACATATCAAGATGCAGCATGGTTACATTGACATTTTAGCTACCTAGGACCATGTTTTACTTGGGTTGGAAAGAGAATCAAATCTATCCAGTTAACAGCCAAGAGAAGGATTTGTAGAAGTAAAAAGTACTTGGCTGGTATCATACCCTGCTCGAAAGGTTCAGGCACAACACAATTTACATGGCTTCATAAATAAGCACTATAAATAAGAAATAAGCAGTAAGTAGGACAGTAGATGCACTACCTCCCAATATGACCACTATAGATAGATATTACTTGTAAGTCTTCAATCTCTTTTTCTTTTTGGATCATCCTTATGATAGATGAATTTGAACAAAAAGATAACTGCACCTTATTTCACAGCTTCTAGTATTTTTATTTCATGGTGAAATGGTGTTCCACTTTGAGGTAGAAGTATTTTTATGTCTTCTTTTGAAACTGAGCTTCAAAAGTTTCATTAACAAGCTAGGAAATGGGTTTCATCATTTGATTTGTCTTTGTTTCCTTAGGGAAAAGGTGGGGCAAAAACTCTTATGAACACAATCATGCAATTGAGAAAGATATGCAATCACCCATATATGTTTCAACATATTGAGGTAAGACTATTATATTTAATTTGGGATGTCTTTTTAATTTAGGTGGCTAGCAGTCAAAAACTGCTACTGAAACATATATGTGTGGGAGAGAACATCTCTGCCAACATCATTTGTGCTGGAAAGAAGGCATTTGAGAAACACACTGATTCTGTTCCTCTGTATAAGTGAAGAAATGGAGCAGTCATCAGATTTTTATCCGTAATCTTAAGTTCACTTTTACAACATTTATTCTTTTTGAGGCATTATGTTTAAAAAATATAGGCTTTTTGAGTTTAAGATATTCCAGACCAACTTTCTACTATCTGTGCTTAAAATAAACCTTAATTGTGAAATAGAGATAGCAGTTTAAAATACCATATAGTAGCACCTTTTTTAACTAGCGGAGTGATAATCTTTTAGTTTACCTATCAAAAATTGCCCCCTCCATAGTCCTCCTTTTTTTAGCAAAGATTTACTAACTGTACAGCATTCATTTCTCATTATTGAGCTAAAACATAAATATACTAATAAACAATAAAATATTGTCATAAATAACTAAAATGTAGCTACAATTTACAAATAAATGAACAAATATCTCCTGTGGTGTAGTGTCACTGTGGTTTTTATTTTTTGCTTACTTATGTGTTGATTCATGAAATTCAGTAATTTGCAAATGGGTCTCCCAGTAATCAGTGCAAATTGAAATTAGGTTCTATTGTATTTGTAATCTGGTAGAAAACATACCGAGGGAAATTATTCCTGCAAACCATGTGTTTTAAATAGTAGCAGTAGCAGTACTGAGCTGAGTATTTGTGCCATAATGCAGATTCCAAAGGTATGAGCATAATGGGACCCAAACTCCATTCATATAATTTCCTGATATAGGGATGTATAATTTTGGCCACTGTATAGACTGTGTCTAATAATCTGATTATTGTTTATAATTCTGCAGGAGTCCTTTGCTGAACATTTAGGCTACTCAAATGGTGTCATCAATGGGTAAATCTTTATCTTTTTCATATATGTTGCAATAAAATGCTATATCACATCTTATTCCCTAAAGCTATATGTTCTTAAAAACTAAGCAGTTTCTAAGATAAATCGAATCAGGTATAGAAATAACATGCTTTATAAGGAGCCTCGCCAGATTAAAGGTATTCCCACTGTCCTCCAGTCTAAAGCATTCCTTCTTACTTCAAGGGATGTTTCCTCTATAAAATGGCAGTTTAAAGTTATTTTTATAGATGGATGGTAATTAGGATCTTCTGGACTCCAGTCTTCTCATTCAGCAGGGCTTCATCATTATTAATGTCAAAGCATGAAAGTTTTTCTTTGTTTTAAAGTGTTGTTGTGCTTTAAAGAGAAACATTCAGTTAAATCAGACTAGTTAAGAACACTTTGAAGATGTATTACTATAATTTTCATTGACATCAGGATAGCAATTTGGATATAGGATCTTATAGGATCTTTTTTCCTGTTGTAGCAAGTCTTTTTTTCTTTTTCCTTTCCCATCTCATAAAGACGAATGATGGTGGCCACATGCAAGATACTCGTTTTTAAATACCAATTTACTGATAACTGTATACTAGTCCTTGCTAAATTACAGATAACCCTAATACCTTTGCCCAACTGTAATAGCATGAGACATTATCAAAACTTCCTTACAGAGATTCCTGGTTTCTTCATATCTGTGGTTTATTATCATTCTTTACAGTACCATTTTCCAGATTTTCTTTATCTCATCTTTCTTTTATTCTCTTTCACATTATGGAAATATTAGCAAACTTTCTCTAACAAAGCATTTAAATTCCTGGAGACCTGTAGCTAGTGGTATCCCCCAGGGGTCAGTACTGGGTCCAGTCTTGCTCAACTTATTGACCTGGATGAAGGGACTGAGTGCACCCTCAGCAAGTTTGGAGATGATACAAAACTGGGAGGAGTAGCTGAGACATCGGAGAGCTGTGCTGCCATCCAGAGGGACCTGGACAGGCTGGAGAGTTGGGCAGAGAGGAATCTCATGAAGTTCAAGAAAGGCAAGTGCAGGGTCCTGCACCAGGGGAGGAATAACCAACCCCATGCAGTATAGGTAGGGGCTAAAAATCAGTTTTTCAGAAAAGGACCTGGGGGTCCTGGTGGATGATAAGTTGAACATGGGCCAAGAAGGCCACCAGTATCCTGGGTTGTATTAGGCAGAGAATTGCCAGCAGGTCGAGGGAGAGGATCCTGCCCCTCTACTCAGCCCTGGTGAGGCCACATCTGGAGTACTGTGTCCAGTTCTGGGCTCCCCAGTACAAGAGGGACATGGAGCTACTGCAGCAAATTCAGCAAAGGGCTACTAAGATGATTAAGCGACTGGAGCATCTCCTATGAGGAAAGGCTGAGAGAGCTGGGCCTGTTCAGCCTGGAGAAGAGAAGGCTGAGGGCGGATCTTATCAATGTGTCTAAATCCCTGATGGTGGGGGGAGTAAAGAAGGCAGAGAGGGACTGTTCGCAGCTCCTCCCAATCGCAGGACGAGATAATGCCTCATTCTCCATCTACTCTGTCCATTTTAAGAATTACTTCTTAGAGCCTGCACATGACAATGGCCTCATTTAAAAGTTATAGAAGATATTTCAGGGTTAATGGAATGTTCTGATATTTTTTCTCATTCTGAATAAGAAGGAAGTATTTTTTTTTCCTATCCTGAATCCAAGTGCATGTATCATTCTAAATTATTTCTAATGACATGACTCCATCTCTCCAAGCTCAGGACTGTTTACAGATCTTTTTGTCTGTAGAATTCATACCTTAGGAATCTTCCCTTCCCTAACCAAAGAAGATATTTCAGATTCTCAGTGGAACCTAGCTGGTACCAAGATGCCCTACCTGGGGGCTTTCCCTACTATTAGAAAATTCTCAGAGTAACATGATGTAATGGCATGGTATTTAGGAGAATAGGTGACTACACATATCCAGATGAATTGCTGATCAGGGCAAACAAAGCACAGCAGGCAAGCCCTGTGATGTATTTCACCTCCCCAGCAGTTTTTCATCAGTGTGGACTTCAGTTTCAGAGGGACCTGAAGGAGAACCCTGATTGCTTTGTCCTCTGTGCTCTTTTATAGGAGGACAAAGAGGCACAGGACCTGTACCTGAACCAAAAGATGCTGTTGTTAGAAGTGTTATATGAAGCTTTTATGGTCCTCTCTGTCTCAGGAGAATAGGGGAAGATGATTATCACACTTCATGTCAATATACTGAATAATAAATCCTGTCTTCATGCAGACAAACTGATGTCTTCCTTTCCTTTTTTATATATATAAAAAAAAGAAACAGAGATACTATCTGAAATTTATTGTAGAGACTCTTTAGGGATTTCAGTAGGAATTTTCATTTCTCTCACTCTCTTCCTCTTCTATTCTTCAGTTTTATTTACCATCTTTATTCCAAATTAAGGATATATTAACTTCCCATTGCCTAGCTTGAAAAATTAAATTTAAATTTGTCTTCAGCACTTTTGTGCAAGTGGCTAGAAATGGTTTCAGCCTAACTCTGAGGAAGGGATAGAGGAGGTTGTGTGAACCCTTACATTCCTGTGTCAGCAATGCTTTTTCATTTCTTTACTGGTATACCAAACCATCTGCCTCTCAAATATTTTGGCCTTTTGCATAGCACTTTATATATGAATATACCTCAGAAGATCTTGTATCTTGTGGACTAAATATGCAGTTCCTAATGATAAATTATATTTTAAGGCTACAGATTCAAAGGAGAGTTATGTGCAATTTGATTTTCTAAACCATATGGTTGTAATGTTGATTTAGCCACCTTGGTTATTCTCTTATTCTCTTTCTGATTTACGGCTTACTCACTACTCAAGCCTGTTTTGCAACACATATTGATATCATGGAAGAGAGAAGAGTAGTAATCAGAGCAACTAAAGATAGTTCAAGACAGATATAAGTGTATACAATCAAGTATGTCCACTGTCAAAATTTTCCCATTGTTTCCATGTATAAACTAGTCCAGTCTGGACTCTTTTGCTTTCACATGTACAGTAGTGAGTAGAAAAGTAATCGATTCTAACATATACTTGATGAATATGACTTGTGGCTCCAGTAGATGCTGATTAAAAGCAGATTCTGTGGGTTAGCATCTAGACTGATGAAATGCTTATATACTTCAAAAGTAATGTTTGTTTTGAGAAATAATGAAACAATGCTGGGCTCATAAAGGAAGATATTTGATGTGGTTGAGAATCCACAGGATTCTTACATTTGGGGGAAAAAAGCCTCAATAAAGGAATGCATAGAAACAATGTGGGGTGTTTTTTTTGATCAACATCATAAACAGTTTTAAAGAGAGAAAAGTGCTATGTTTTTCCTTGAGTAAAGGAATCTATCCTTTATCATGATATGACATAATCATAATTAGAATGCATGATTATAAACTCTTCTAAAAAGCAGGCTTGTCATGTCATTTACTGTGTTTTTTCTCTTAAACAGTGCTGAACTTTATCGGGCCTCAGGGAAGTTTGAACTACTTGATCGTATTTTACCTAAGTTGCGATCCACTAACCATCGTGTGCTTCTTTTCTGTCAAATGACATCACTCATGACCATTATGGAGGATTATTTTGCATTTCGAAATTTCCTTTACTTACGTCTCGATGGTAAGCTGAATGGAAATAAAGCATGAAAATAAGTTGGGAGGGTTTTCTAGTTCAGCAGTTTGAATCTGTATTAGAAAACCTTCCTCCTCTGTACTATATGCGTATGGATATCTGAATAATCCCACATCTGGAGTACCGTGTCCAGTTCTGGGCTCCCCAGGACAAGAGGGATGTGGAGCTGCTGGAGAGAGTCCAGCACAGGGCTACAAGGATGATCAGGGGCCTGGAACATCTGCCCTGTGAGGAAAGGCTGAGAGAGCTGGGCCTGTTCAGCCTGGAGAAGAGAAGGCTGAGAGGAGACCTGATCAGTGTCTATAAGTACATTGAAGGAAGGCAGTGAGGAGGATGGGGCTGGCCTCTTCTCAGTGGTGGCCACTGATAGGACTAGAGGAAACGGCCACAAACTGAAGCACCAAAAGTTCCACAGGAACTTAAGGAAAAATTTCTTGACAGTGAGGGTGACAGAGCCCTGGCACAGGCTGCCCAGGGAGGTTGTGGAGTCTCCTTCTCTGGAGATCTTCCCAACCCGCTTGGACACAGTCCTGAGCCACATGCTCTAGGTGACCCTGCGTGTGCAGGGGGTTGGACTAGATGATCTCTAGAGGTCCCTTCCAACCTTAAGCATTCTATGATTCTATGATTCTATGATAATAAAAATATCAAGCTTCTGTCTGCCTTCAGCTACAGGCAGAGATGTAAAAAGATAAAACGAGCAGATAAGTAACTGGTTTTTAAAGTACATGGTTTACTTTAACTGGTTGTTACCAATGTGCACAGTGCTTAGTTGTTACTTAGGGCTTTGTGTAGGTCTTTTACCATGGTTGAATTCTCTGCCTTCTCTCCTTTCCTCATTTTACACCATTGTCCTTAGAAGATGATATTTTCAGAATTTTCATTTTCAGAATTTTCATTCCCTTGATATTAATCTTGATTTTTAAGGCCAACAGTGAGATTTTAGTCGATCTATGTTTATGTACGCGTATAGTTGTTTTAAGTATTTAAATTCTGTGAGTGCACAAAAGACCTTAATCAAAAATGATTTTGTATGCATGTAACATCTATTGAAACCTGTCATTCATAAAATGTTGACTAATACATTGTTGCATCTTTTTTTTTAAGTCTTCTTCTGAAATGTCAAATGTACTTAAAATAAATGTTTAGGAGCCCTCCTCCCAGGTGCTATAGACAGTTGTTCAAAGCATCCATAGTTAGTGTTTCTTTCTATATTATGGAAAATATAGCTGAGATGTCAAAGAACAAGTGAGCTAAAATTTCCCTTCCCTTTAACAACTGACATTGCTTTTAAATTATTTCAGAAGATCTTTGTCATAGGATTTCTTTTTATTTCTTCTCAGGTACAACAAAATCAGAGGATCGAGCTGCCCTGCTGAAGAAGTTTAATGAACCTGGGTCACAGTACTTTGTCTTTTTGCTGAGTACAAGGGCAGGAGGTCTGGGCTTGAACCTCCAGGCTGCTGACACTGTTATAATCTTTGATAGTGATTGGAATCCTCACCAGGTTATTTTTATTTAATTATCTTCATGTAATATGGAAAGACTTGTTTGTAATTGTTTAGACTTTGTTTTTTAATTTGGGAAGATTGACAGTGAAATGAAGGTATATCATAAAATGCTGCTTTGAGAAGAATTTGTAAGGCAAACTGCTACAATCCAATAGTGTTTTGTTTTAAACCAGTAAAGATATATTGTATGTATATAATTTTCTGATTTTTCTGATTTTTTTTTTTTTGGTCATGGAATCCTAAAAGTTGGAGTCTTGTAGTTTGCATTTTCTTCTTCATTGGTATAATTGTGCTTACTCTTTAATCATAATTCACTAATAAATAGCCCTCCATTAAAAGTTAAAAGATGAAGTCATTTCTAAGATTGCTAATTCATTTAAGTTTCTCAGAAATATTGATTTGCTTTAGATACACAGGTTTATATCTGGACTTTATGTATCCAGCTATAGTATTGCCCCTGTTCTTGTACCTCGAATAGAGGGTTGCTTTACTTCAGGATTCCTTTCTGTCATGAAAGGCCATGAACTCTGAGTAGCAGAGAAGAACTACATACTTGGTCATTTACTGCACATGCTTGCAAGAAGTTTGACCTACTGCATTTGTGATGTACAGAGCATGCACATGTTTTTTTCCCCTTCAGTTTGCCTGCCTGGGTCTGATGAGCTCCCAAGAAAGAGGGTAATCAGGAATGAGCTAGATGAATTGTGGTAGGCTGTAGCTTGAGCACTTCTTTTTGTTGTGCTAATAAAAAATTAACATTACAGTGTCCTTTAAGCAGGCAGTGATCTGTGTTGCACAGTTACATTATACATCACTCTTTGTATTCTTTGCCTAATAGGACTTGCAGGCCCAAGACCGAGCTCATCGAATTGGTCAGCAGAATGAGGTTCGAGTCCTGCGACTATGCACTGTGAACAGTGTGGAGGAGAAGATACTTGCTGCTGCAAAGTATAAACTAAATGTAGATCAAAAAGTTATTCAGGCTGGAATGTTTGATCAGAAATCTTCAAGCCATGAACGGAGAGCTTTTCTACAGGCTATATTAGAGCATGAGGAAGAAAATGAGGTAAGACAATTAAAAGTAAGCAAAGAGAAGATATTTCAATTGGTGCTTGGGAAGCAGCTATATAACTGGTAGAGAGGAGTGCAGCTTGGGACTGCTTGAGCCTGTGCAATGATGGTGTCAATGTGCCTTCCACAGAGCAGTTTCTTGCACAGGCTGGACCTTGACATCAGAGTCCTTGACCCAGACAGAGCCCTGGAGGGAGGCTGCAGCTGCCCAGGTCAGGGGATGCTGAGGGTGACTGTGGCCTCACCTATGGGAGGTGTGCTCTGGTTGAAGTACTGAGCCGCCAGTACCTCAACCTCATGATGCAAGGAAGGAGGGATATTTAGAGGATGTGCTCAGAGGAGCATAAAGCACTGAGCGACCTGGTCTGACCTCATAGGTGACCCTATTTTGAGCAGGAGGTTGGGCTAGAGACCTCCTGAGGTACCTTTCAACCTGAATTATCCTGAGCAGTAGATGGAGATTCCCATGACAGGGAAGATTTGAAGCTTGTGACTTCTGGCAACAGAAGGAAGGCTCCGTCTCTGCCTGCAGACCTGCAATTACAAAACAGGTATAGCACCCTGGGAACAAGCAAGGAGAAACAAGCTGTCAAAGGAGGCATCAAAGTCAACTGAGCCTATACCAAATGTCTATTCAGCACTGGTGAGACTGCAACTAGAATACTGCTTCCAGTTCTGAGCTTCCCAATACAAGACAGACATGGTTATACTGGAGTAAGTCCATCAAAGGGTCACTAAGATATTTAAGGCATTGGAGCATCTGACATAGGAGGAGAGGCTGAGAGAGCTGGGACCATTTAACCAGGAGAAGAGAATGGTCAGGGGGATCTTATCCATATTTCTTAATACCTGATGGGAGGGAGTAAGAAGACGGAGCCAGACTCTTCTCAGTGGTACCCAGTGACAGGATGAGAGGCAGTGGGCACAAATTGAAATACAAGAAAATCCATTTAAAGATAAGAAAAAAAATCTTTTTTTTTTTTTTTTTTTTTACTGTGAGGGTATTTTAACACTGGACCAGTTTTCCCAGAAAGGTTGTGGAGTCTCCATCTTTGTAGATATTCAAAACCCAACTAGACATGTCTCTGAGCAACCTGCTCTAGTTGACCTTGCTTTGAGCAGGGAGGGTTGGACTAGACCATTTCCAGAGGTCCCTTGCAACCTCAATTTTTTGATTCTTTAAAGGAGTCTAATTCTCATGTCACCTCCAGAAAACATGCCAAGTGCTTTATTGGGCAGAGAGTGGATGTCAGGAACCTCTCCATGATTTTATACATGACAGTACCACTGTCTAATGGCCCTTCTGATGAATCACCTACTCTGAGGTGGTATGTAAAATGGGAATTTCCTACTTGTGAAAAAAGAATTATAACATTTCCCTACTTAATAAGAATATTTTGATCACTAGTCTTTATAGAATGCTTTAAAAGTGCTAAATGGCAATAGTCACTATCATTCTGAACATTGCTTTCAGAGCAGTAGCAGTAATTCAATGCTACAGAGTTGGAAGAAATTGAAGGTAGACAGGAATCATAAGCAAATAAGGAAAATAATAGATTTCTTTAATATAAGAAAACATCTCTATGGTTGGTCAGTACTCAAAGATATGAATACAGAATGATTAAAAAAGCAAGGACTTTTCAGCCCTAAGCAACCTGCTCTAGTTGACCGTGCATTCAGCAGGGGATGTTGGACCAGATGGTCTCCAGATGTCCCTTCCAACCTTAATAATTCTATTTTTTAAATGATTTTTTTCCTTTAAATATGTTTTATGTCTCTGAATGTATCAATAATTTCTCTGTCCAGACATTCTGCAGTTGTTTGATATTAGGATTAAGACAATGAAAATACAGATCAGTTTCCAGCCTCCTGGGATTAATAGTTTGGCATGCAAATATAAGCAGTTGGTGTAAATGTGTATTACAGAGTGTTAGAACTCAGTTAGATTTCTCACTGCCCAGCTCTCCAGTCTGTCCAGGTCCCTCTGGATGGCAGCGCAGCCCTCTGGGCTGTCAGCTACTCCTCCCAGTTTGGTATCATCAGCAAACTTGCTGAGGGAGCACTCTGT
>VZSV01000465.1:36719-51413 GCA_013398735.1 Nothocercus julius | reverse complement strand
TTGGCCCTCCTGAAGTCCATGGTTGCAAGGCTACTTACAGCCCTGCTCCCTCCTCGCTGGATCCTGAACTCCACCAGCTCATGATCACTGCAGCCGAGGCCACCCCCCACCTTCACATCTCCAACAAGTCCCTCTCTGTTTGTCAGCACAAGGTCCAGTAGCCCCCCTCTCCTCGTTGGCTCCTCCACAACCTGCATCAAAAAGTTATCATCCATGCACTGCAGGAACCTCCAGGAGTGTTTGTGCCTGTCTGTGTTGTCCTTCCAGTCGATGTCAGGGTAGTTGAAGTCCCCCATGAGAACCAGGGCTTGTGACCGTGAGGCTGCTTCCAGCTGACTATAGAAGGCCTCATCGACTTCCTCATCCTATATCCATCCTAGTTGGCATAGGTTACTGAGAAGTTTTATACTTTGTAATTCTTTGTTTTAGCTTTCAAAATCCTTAAGTATTTTAAATAAAACTAAAGCAAAACCTTTGTGAATATTTGCCATTTTTTTTTCATATTCAAAGAAATGCCTTCAGTAATCATTAAATATATTGTATTAAAAGCAGTTAAACCTGAAATGACAAAGCTTATCTGTTTTTTATATTCTCCATGATGCAGGCTTGATTTATACTATAACATCACGTGTTCATACAATTCTTTTCAGTCTGACATAAATTAAAAGCCATGTTGTTGCTCCCAATCTTTGAGATACAAACATGCCCATTTATCTATAGGATGGGAAACTCTCTGCAAATTCATTCTAGGAATGCTCCTAAACAGGATACTGAAGATGTTATCAGTTAAAACCTAGCTTAATATGTGGTATGTTGCATCAGTACTATTTCCTGTACACTTTTCACAATTTTCATTTGCTCTTTTTCACTAGACTACACTCAAATTACACATGCTTTATCTTCTATCTCTGCAAATTTCTTGGATTAGAGAAAATTATGATAAAATTGAACAAAAAAAGGCTCTAATATATTATTGAGTAATTAAAATGATAGTAAATCATTGATGGCAAGTGATAGTAAATGCATACACATTGAGAGGAAGAGAAAGAGAGAGATACAAAGATTTTAGACTTGCATTCTTTTGCAGTTTTTCAGGGGCAGTTTTTAATAGTTAAGGAATTTAAGGAAGCTATTTATGCATGTGATTTTTTCATTGTTTGGGGGGTGAGTTCTTCTATTCCCCTCCACTTCTTATGTTCATTTCTTCCTCTATACACCCACAAAATATATAATGCATTCAAAAAGAAAAAGTTTTTAGTTTGGGAACCAAACTAAAGTTTGTGACTTTGATTTACCTGTCCTATTGTCAGATTTAAAATGTGATGGACTTTCAAAAAAATTTACTGTATTTGGAGAGAGGAGTGTTATGGAGCCCAATCATGTAAAAAATAGGCACCATAATTCTTCAACATTTATGGTTTTAGTTGAATAGTAGAGTTTTAATTTATTTTGCCAATTAATGTTTTTGTTTTTATGAATTCACTGTTTTTGTCAAAAGACAGAGCTTCAAATCTCATTTTATGAGTACACAGTGGTCTACAGAAATAGGTACTAGGCAAGCTTTGTTTTAGGATTTTTTTCCAGAATTGTTTTCCTTCCTTCTGTTTTGACAGCAAATACCTCATAGTGTAGAATGGTATTTTGGGGGGAGTTCCATATGGTATCAGGAGGGAAATATGTATGTTTTAACTGAAAAAAAGAGCAGATAAGTAGCTGTACTTGTGACCCAGGAAAACCACAGACCAAAATATCCTGGTTGCATGTTTCCTCATTTCCTCATTCTTCATGTTTAAAAGTGGTAACAATTGTCTCTTTGATTAAGTCTATTTTGTGTTACCTCTGAATCATTGAACAACCAGGCACTTTCAAAATTTTAGTTTCACTTTGAGCATTTCACACAGTTTACAGTTTAAACATTGGTCTGTATTTTTCTAATGCCTTTTTCTATTTAAAAAGGAAGAAGATGAAGTTCCTGATGATGAGACTCTGAATCAGATGATTGCTCGTCGTGAAGAGGAATTTGATCTCTTCATGGTAAGGGCATTATGATAAGTACTATATCTTCTCTAGCTTTTTAAAGGTTTTTGTTTTGATAAAAGGCTAGAGAAGATATACTACTACTTATATTGGATTATTTTTGGTAGGGAAAGGCTTACATTTGCTCACATTGTTCATCTGGGAAAAGGAAAGAATCTAAACAGAGGAAACCATCTTCACATGGCAAACAAAAGGCAGAAAACCCTGCTGAATGGTACAGTGGAGCACTGTCCATCCAGAGGAGGATTCATAGGTGGTTTGAGGAATTTAGACAATGTAAAATTGATGATCACAGCTTGTCATGCTAACTCTACAACATATTTTTATTTAATGATTCTCCTCACTTGTACTCTTGTACTTGTTCTCAAAGCAGAGTTAGATGACAGTCATTAAAATGCCATCAATTTATATATATTTAGTACTTCCCTTGTTGTAGCTCTATCGGAACATTGATGGAATAATTGCTAAAACATCAGTGTAAGTACAGCTCTTGTAATTGGCCTTTTTGCAACTATCCAATGTGGGAGTTGCTGGAGGACCTGTCAAAATCACAGTCCCTGGGGGACCTAAGGTGAAAACAGGTTTGACATTGTTTAGAATTAATTTATATTTTTGCTATTAATCTGCCTAAAAGTTTCTAAGGGAAATTAAGGAGCTGACAGTAGATATTAAAAATTTGGAGGTGCAAATTTAGTCTGGTTTGAAATCCAGGTGATAAACATATCAAAATAAATACAGTGAAAGTTGCTATTAATAGGTAGGAATCATATTTTACTTGATAATAAATTAATTTATTTTACATGTATCAATGTGTATTTCAAATCTGAAAAGAAACTGAAAAATAAGTTTGTCAGTCAGAGTTCTGTGTCATCTTTTACTCAAGGATTTAGATCAGGCATAGTCAGTTAACCAGCAGAAAGATAGGGTTGTATTCTCAAGCCCTACACATTTAGCTTTGAGTCTTGAAACAAGTTTGGGAGGTAAAGGAAATTTTCTCCTTTCTTACCTCCATGGCATCTATGCAACCTCATTCCCTCCATTAAGGTAATAGGGATATAATTGTAAGTTAGCAAACTGCTTCAATATCCAGGAAAAAATAGTGTTTTGGTTTGTCTTTAAACTATAGAAAGAGACGTAAAAATAAAAAGCAATGCTGAAATAGCTATGCATAGGACATTGAAAACAGTCACTTCTTGGTATGTTTTTTTGTCTACTCTTGCTTAGCATGTGACCAAAGAACCAGAAGTGTCTTTATTTGCAGTAAGTGGAAGAGTATGACAATGTGAGATTTGGGGCTACCCACATTTTTTTACAGCAAATAACTATCATGTCACTGGTGCCTTGGAAAGAGTAGGGAAAATAAAATTTTATTCTTATTTTAGAGGAGACAAGTGAGCAGTTCCAAAACATAGGCCAGAGAGCATATTGATTCAGTAAGAAGCTGTCACATGGTTGCTTTTTTTTGAGTTAGAAAGGTTCTTAGACAAAGATATTGAGATGTACCTACAGAGCAAAAAAAAATGTTCAGAAAGAGGGTGTTGTAAGAATGGTCTTTGTTCTCCCTGGCTTCTTCTGGCTGTGTACCACACCTTTAACATAATTAAGAGAAGACAGAAGAGACTGAGCTGGCAGTTAAGGATGCTACTTTTTCTAGGCTTGTCCTCATACTGTCATCAGTGACAAGAGTGAACATACAATTCCATATACACATGAAATTGTATTCTTTTTCTCAGGGGCTATGCTGGCTTAGAGTTCCTAACTCTGCACTGCATCTTTAATTGTGCCCATAGGTGTTGCTTGTGGAGCCACAGAGTGAATTAGGTCAATTAACTGATCTGTCTTAAAAAATATTTCTGTATAAGAAAGACAAGGGTAGAAACTTCTTAAAGGATCTATGAAAGCATACTTACAGAAAAGGTTTTTTGCAAACATTCTGTCACCAAATAAGTCTCTGCCTTTCATGAACCCATGTTGGCTGGGCCTGATCCCCTGGTTGTCCCGCACATGATGTGTGATCGCCCTCAAGATGATCTGCTCCATAACCTTCCCCGATACCGAGGTCAGGCTGACAGGCCTGGAGTTCCCTGGATCCTCCATCCGATGCTTCTTGTAGATGGGCGTCACATTGGCAAGTCTCCATTTGTCTGGGACCTCCCCTGTTGACCAGGACTGCTGATAGATGATGGAGCGTGGCTTGGCAAGCACTTCTGCCAGCTCCCTCAGAACCCTCGGGTGGATCCCATCTGGCCCCATAGACTTGTGAGTGCCCAAGTGGAGTAGCAGGTCACTGACTGTTTCCTCCTGGATTATGGGGGGGGTTATTCTGCACTCTATAGGTGTCTTCCAGCTCCGGGGGCCAAGTACCTTGAGGATAACTGATCTGGGATTAAAGACTGAGGCAAAGAAGGCATTAAGTACCTCAGCCTTATCCTCATCCTTGGTGACAAGGTTCCCCGCTGCATCCAATAAAGGACAGAGATTCTCCTTGGCCCTCCTCTTCTTGTTAATGTATTTGTAGAAATATTTTTTGTTGTCTTTTACAACAGTGGCCAGATTGAGTTCCAGACAAGCTTTCACCATTCTAATTTCCTCTCTACATACCCTAGTGACATCCTTGTACTCTTCCCGAGTTGCCTGCCCCTTCTTCCAAAGGTGATAAACCCACTTTTTTCCCCCAGAGTCTCAGCAATAGTTGCCTATGCAGCCAAGCTGGTCTTCTTCCCTTCTGGCTCATCTTTCGGCCCACGGAGACATCCTGCTCCTGCACCTTTAAGATTTCCTTCTTGAGAAAAATCCAGCCTTCCTGGACCCCTTTGCTCTTCAGGACTGTCTCCCAAGGGACTCTCCCAACCAATGTCCTAAATGGTCCAAAGTCCGCCCTCTGGAAATCCAATGTAGTGGTTTTGCTGACGCCCCTCCTGACTTCACCGAGAAGTGAAAACTCTATCATTTCGTGGTCACTGCCCAAGACGGCCTCTGACCACCACATGTCCCACCAGTCCTTCTCTGTTGTCAAAGAACAGGTCGGAGCGGGGCTCCTCCCCTGGTAGGCTCACTTACCAGCTGTGACAGCAAGTTATCTTCCACGCATTCCACCAACCTCCTAGACTGTTTCCTCTCTGCCTTATTGTATTTCCAACAAACATCTGTTAGGTTGAAGTCCCCCACGAGAACAAGGGCTACCGATCGTGAGACTTCTGCAGGTTAAAATGGTATATCAGTTTTGGATGCTCATTTAAATTCTGTTGATACTGATAGTTAAATGTAGCTTCTGCATGTGAATAAATATGGATATGGACATTACAGCATTTTAAGTTTTTCTTTCATAAATGTGTCATTAGATATTATTTAATAATGAAGATGGTGTTCTTAAGCACAGAAGTTTTTGGCTGCTAAAATGCCCTCTGGGTAGATTCAGAAGTGTGTGTATCTATGTATCCATATGCATATGTGTATGCATACATATATATATATATCAAATCTTGTTTGTGAAAGTAAGAAAGAAATTTTTTCTATATGTTTGTGTGTGTGTATACTGTTTCAATAAATTCACACATATATGCAGTATGCTCTGCATTTCTGACCAGTCTTCTGAATAGCTCTGTATTGAAGTGACTGATTGAATCTCTTCATTTCAGTCACACCTTTCACTATGAATAAACTCACCTCTTCAGATCCTTCTAGTTTTCCATCATGTAAAGTTTCTGTATCGGGAAGAGGAAAAAATTTACAAAACATAATACACTTTAAAGTTTTTACTCTTCTTGCTGCAGCTAATTCAAAAATTGGTGACACACACTCTGAGTATAGGAAGAAAACTAATGCATTGAGTAGTGGAAATTTTCTGCTTGGATAACCATTTTCCTTATTGCACATCCCAAGTAATTTTGTCTCCTCTAAACTGAGTATGATAAAATTAGATTTTCCCTACTCTTCCCAGGGTACCAGTGACACAGTAGTTATTTGCTGTAAAAACCTGTAGACCCAAATCTACCACTTACTGCAAATAAAGACACTTCTGTTTCTTTGGTCACATGCTAAACAAGAGTAGACATAATCTAGACCAAGAAGTGACTGTTTCAATGACCTATGCATAGCTATTTCAGCATGGCTTAATAGTGTGCTTCAACAAGTGTTACGTTTCCTGTTGTCATGGAACGAGTGGCGGTGGGGCTGAATGACACAATGCACTTCACTTGTGAGAAAGAAATAGTAATAGGTTTTATTGATAATGACAATGGTTTCACAAGATTCTATGGCAAAGTCACTTATTTACTGCATAGAGGTTCAGGATACACACAGAATTACCAAGGACACCCTCCTATTGGGTCACGAGGTTCAGATCAGACCCCCCTTGCTTTCCAAACTCCTCCTGAGAGGAGTCTGGGTGCAGCTGGATCCAACCCTAGTCCCAGACCTGGTCAATGGTTTATGACTAAGGGATTTGCACACAGTTACAAAGTAAAGCTTACAAGTTCAGAAAGAGAGCGCGCTCTAGTCACTTCCCACGAATCTGTAGTGGCAAGGATCTCTTAACCCTGAGGAGTCTCCTTGAGAGGGGTCCCTGCTCAAGGGGAGATCCCAGCATGCAGACCACTGCCATGCAAGGAGAGCTCAATGGGCTCTCAGGCTGTCCCCATATTTATGGGATGATTGACTTATAGTCATTCTTTCAATTCAGAAATGACTGTTGGCTGGCGTATGCACACTTAGCCTTATCTCCCCATCAGGATGCAGCCATCATTGATGGTTAATGTCTGAGTGGGGGAAGAAATCAGGGAGGCAACCACCAGGATCAGATAATGTGGTAGTTAACACCTGAATAGGGCTACCTGTGAGAAGTCAGGTTGAGCTGGGGAAGGAGCACATCCGTCACACCTGTTAAAATGGATAAATAAAAAGGAAAAATTGGAAATTATATTAATGCTATTTTTACTATAAATAACGATCCTTACTCTAAAAACTACCATTAAAGTGGTATTCTAGATCTCCCACCAAAATGGGAGCTGATGCTCTAATTGTGCTAATTTAACTTTTCTTCTTGAAACTAAAATGGCAATGCAGCATTTGAACTAAAAGTCAGAAGGTTTAAGATGATATTTTTTTTTAATAAGGACAGCTATAGTTGTAATTTAGAAAGAATGAGATACCTTGAAAATGAGGTATCTTCAAAAATAGCAACTGAAATATACTAAGTTAGTTTTTTACTCTGTACTTTTTAAATACAAGCATGTTCATTGGTGAAAAAATAAATACTTTCAAGATGCAATTTTGGGACATCATATAGTTTGTTAATGTTCTTTGCTAAATAATAGAAACATAGATTTCATTTGGGCCTTGTCTGATTGCAGATCTTCATTTCATGACAATGACAGGATTGTCAATAAACTAAACCACTTGGGTGTCCAGTTTGAATGAATACATTGTTTAAAAGGTGGGGCTATGAAAGTCTACTATACAAACTGAAGTCTATATAGTCAGTTCCCTATTATGAGGTAAAGAGAGATAGCATATCATTGCTTCTGGAATCTAGTTGGACCTGCATAGTGAAGTTGCATGTCTTGCATTTTTCTTTTCATCTAGATTTAGAAATCAGATCATAGAATAATTCAGATTGAAAGGGATCTCAGGAGGTCTCTAGTCCTACCTCCTGCTCAAAGCAGGATCAGCTATGAAGTCAGACCAGGTTGCTCAAGGTATTTATCCATGATGGAGACTGCACAAACTCTCTGAGCAATCTGTTCCATGGCTAGACTGTCCTTGTGGTGAAAAGATTTTCCTCATATCCAGTCTGAACCTCTGTTCTTTCAAATTATGTCTGTTGTCTCTCTTGGGCTCCTATCATGTACTGCTTTGAAGAGCCCGACTCCATCTTCTTGGTAAGCTCCTTGTATATATTGGAAGAATGCAATTAGGTTCCACCCCAAGCCTTCGCTGCACCAGGATGAGCAAGCCCATTTCTCCCAACCTCTCCTCACAGGACATGTGTTCCAACCCCTGACCATCTGGGTTGCCCACTGGAACTGGCCCCACTTTATCAATGTCTCTCCTTTATTGAGGGATCCAAACCTGGATGCAGTATGCTAGATGTGGTCTAATGAGTGCTGAGTAGGGGAGGATAATCACTTCCCTTGATCTACTGGCCATGCTCTTGTTAACGAAGCCCAGGATGATGTTGGTTTTCTTTGCTGCCAGGGCACAGTGCTGGCTCATGTCCAACTTGCTGTCTACTAAGACCCCCACGTATGCCTGTTGTTTCTCTCAGACTCCTATCATGTACTCTGCCTGATTCCATCTTCCCGTCCACCTCTTTCTATATATTGGAAGGCTGCTGACCTGCAGGGCCAGTTCAGTAGAGCTGCTTCCCAGCCTGTCAAACCCTGCTTGTATCACTGCCCAGGGGTCTTCTTTCCCACGTGCAGGACTTGGCATTTGTCCTTGTTGAATTTCATGAGGTTCCTGCCAGCCCACTCCTTCAACCTATCTAGGTCCCTCTGGACAGCAGCCCTGTTGTCAAGTATATCGACTGGCTTGTCAAGCATATCGACCTACCCCCAGCTTGGTGTCATCTGAAAAATTGATGAGAGTGAAGTCTATTGCCTCCTTCAGGTCATTGGTAAAGTTGTTTAAACAGTACAGGTCCTAGGATAAACTCTACTTGTTACCTACCTCCAGGTAGAGTATTAACCATTAACCACTACCTTCTGATCCAGGTCATTCAACCATTTTTTTACTCATCTAGTTGTCCATCCGTCCAAGTCATTTCTCCCTTGGTAAATTCATGCTGTCTATTCCCAATCACATTCATCTCCTTCATGTGCCCAGAACTGAGACTGACTGGCCTGTACTTCCCTAGATTGTCTTTTTGACCATTTTTGAAGATAAGTGTGGCGGCAATTGAGGAGCAGGGGGCTACCAGCAGGGAGGTCCGATGGCGAGTTTATTTTTAGCAAGGCAAGCTTTTTATACTTGCGCGCGCTACACCCGTCCGCCACGTACTCGCTCTACCAATCCTAGTCTGCCAGGTTCATGCACCCAGGGTTTTCCGACCACTCAGGTACGGAGGTGGTCTTTATCCAATCATTGTCTGCCATGCCAGTCTCTCACTTCCTCAAAGTTGTTTACCCAGTGTGAGCTTCTTCTTATCAGTCCTGCTGAGCCTGTTGTTTCCCACACTTCTGGCCACTCGCTGCCCTCTGGCGATTTTCCCATTAAACAACCTTATTCCCACAGATAAGTATGATATTTACTTCCTTCCAGTCACTGAGGATTTTCCCTGGTCTCCATGACTTTTCAAAGATGATAGAGAACAGCCTTGCAAGGACATTAGCCAGCTCGCTCAGCATCTCCAGTTGCATCCCATCAGGTCCCTTGGACTTGTATGTGTCAAGTTCTCTCACATAATCCCTGACTCAATTATCATTTTCTGATGCTAGTACTCCTCCCCCTTGAATCCTTTCCCTAAGCACATAGGCCTGGGAGATCTTGTCAGTGAATATGCAGCCCCAAACAAGAGCATGAAGACCACATGGAAAAGGCACTTTGCCAAAAAGAATTGGGAATTTTGGTAATGCTGGTAACTGAGGGGTGTAAAGATGAGACATCTAGTGGATTCAGCAGTGCATCACTGAGCTTGAGTTAGTTTATTAACTCAGCTGAATCTGAGCTGACCCTGGAAATAATAAAGCTGAATCTATGCAGGCCTCCAAATGTGTTAGTGATGTAGAAGTATGATGTGCTCTAGTTAGCATCTTATGCAAGTGCAGCATCTGGCAGCCATAAGAGTGGTTTGCATAAAATTGAGAATACTTCTTGCAAATGCTCATTGGACAAAACTGTAGCAGTATTTCATTATCTTAGCTATTTTAATTTTAATTTTAGTTTTTCAATACATGGGTGTTAAATGCTTTGTAGCCTCCTGCTAGTTCTCTTTGGTAGGTACTGAAAACAGAATACTTAAATCCTGTGCAACACTTTTGAAAGATTAGGCTGAAGAAGACATACATATTATCTAAATGGGATTCAGGAGACCAAAGTGAGGAGCCTAGATCTCTATATAGTCAGTAGAGGTGTATACCTCCTTGGGAGGAGTAGAAAACACCTAACTGAAATGTCTACTGTAGCTGGTGAGACTATGTTCTAAGTATCCATGCCTGTTATATGGGCTAATTGCTTACCAAACTTGAAATTAATTTATGTCATATTTCAATTATAGGTTCTAAATACCTTCATACAACATTATTCTTTTAATATTCTTACCATTTTACCCAATCTAATAATGAATTTTTATGTATGTTACAATTTATGCATAGTATAGCAGTAAGATCAATAAACTATCAGTTTTTCAACTGTTTGGATTTCCAATGGGGAGTTGACAAGCTGTACTCTGAACAGGCCTTTATTCAAACTCCTAATTATTTTTGTCTGATATTCAAAGTCACATGGCTAGTGTATTTTCAGTTACTCTCTGAATAACAATAATACTTGACAGATATATTGTCAGGAAATGATTAGTGCTTGCAGATCACTTTCATGAATACAAAGAAACCATAAACTGTGAAAAAAAAAACAAAAAAACCCTATTATAATCAACAGCTATCTTGGTGCTCTCATAGCCTGCTTTGTTTTACTGAAGTGCAGTGCATGTAGTGCTCTCAGGCACTTCAAGGAAAATTCATTGTGTGATAATGAATATGATTGAAGATCAACTGTCATGTGAAGATATTCCTTTTTATAGTTGCATTTTAGAAGTACTGGAGTGGGGAAGGGAAATGCCACTAAAGACCTTGGTTTAAAGGTTCAAGCATAATTAAATAACCAGGTATTCCTGTAGTTCATTGAATCATGACCCTTAAAACTGTTGCATCTTTTCCCAATTGCCATCGCAGCGCATGGACATGGACCGTCGCAGGGAGGATGCCAGAAATCCCAAACGCAAGCCCCGCTTGATGGAGGAGGATGAATTGCCATCTTGGATTATTAAGGATGATGCTGAAGTTGAAAGGCTCACATGTGAGGAAGAGGAAGAGAAAATGTTTGGAAGAGGGTCCCGTCAGCGCAGGGATGTAGACTATAGCGATGCGCTCACAGAGAAACAGTGGCTACGGGTAGGTACTTCTTTTTTCCTTTTGATAGTTGATATTTCCTTGGGGGTGCTCTCCTTGAAGACTACAAAGTTGCACAAGTGAAAAGACAATGTATTAGCTAAGATCCAGATATTCTTATTATTCAGTTTTTATAACTGTACTCAAGGCATAACTTAGGTTTCAAACTATGCTGCTGGAGCTTAACTAATTGCTAGATGCAGAATCAGAATTGTGGTTGCTTTGTATTGAAACTATTCCGTTATTGTAAATATTGACATATTTCACCTATATGTTTTAAGATACACTAAGCAGATTGTCATCTTCAAAATGACTTTTCTTTTATAGTATAGCAAACCTGTGATCAGTGTGTATTACAACTTTTTGTGTTGCAGATGTATAAGAGAAAAAAAAATGATCCCTTTTAAAAGTTTGGAAACTTTCAAGCAAGACTTCTCTCCCTTATGATCTTTCATTTCCAAGTGCCTCTGCATTTCCTGATCCCAGTGAGATCAAAAAATTTGACAAAGAACATCTTGCAAGATTTTCAGACATGAAAGTAAAGAATCAAAACTTATTCTCATCAAATCTATGATTTTGTTGCCCTTGAGGATTTTCTGTCATTCCTCTGCTTAATAAACGCACATTTTAGAGAAATTAAGTATTAGCATACTTGAGAACTGTTTCAGTTACCTCTGAGTATATATAACGAGACATTGTCAGATGGATCTCAAAGAATCAGAATCTTAGGACTTCGTTGCTGCTTGGGGCCTTGCTTAAATTTAATTTATTTCAAATATGCACTTGCACTGCATTCTCCATTCTTCTGTGGAGGAACTTCACATCCTCCTAGACCATTCTTAAGAGTCTGTGCCTTTCTCTGCAACTTCTTTGCAGTCTTCAGTGAGCCCATAATTAAATAATAGCTTTTGCTCATCAGACTATGGGATTTGCACTGTAATTTATCCCAGAAGATCAAGAAGTCCTTCTAGACACATGTACATTAAAGGGCTGAGCTCTGTAGTAAATCCTGCAGTATTCTGATCAACATAGCCAAATCTGTAACTGTAAAAATGGCCTGAAAACTTTGGACTCACTACATCATTACAAGAAGCTAGCTTTGCAAAATGTTACACAGAGCTAGTCTGAATATATCTTTTTGTATTACTGTTCCTCCCTCTAATTTTATTTAATTTACTGACAAAAGCAAAGTTCTCTAAAGCATGACTTGGTTTTATGCTTTATGTTGTTACATTTCTCTAAATGATACAAAGTTACTAAGAAATTAGATTGGGACTCTCTAACAAGGATGCTTTCTACTGCTATCACTTCTTGTTTGAAGTCTGTCTTTGCAGTAAATTTTTCCTTCTGTCTATTTAGTAGTGAATAATCTTATCTCTTGCCTTACATTTTCTCATTTTTTGATCTGTTATGTTTTATGTGTAATAGAGTTACATGAGGGCCGTCTCACTCTTAATTGCCTCAGACATACCTGCATTAATAGGAATAGATCTCTACAACCAATTTCCCATGCTACTGGAAAAAACTCTGAAGCTGCTTTCTCTAAATAAATGGATGCAAGAGGTCACTACAAACATCCAGTGAAAAAAAATAATAAAAATGGAAAAGTTATTATTTCATTTTTTTTTATCCAGACTATTTCATCTCTTCTTTTTCTCCTTGCTCATTTTCCTCATTTTCCTCCCATTTGGTTATCTTCTGTATCTCAAATTCAGAATAAAGACTGTTTATTTAAAAAAGATAAGTTTTTCAGTTTAATCACACTAAAATCGGTCCTGCTTATCTGTTTTGTGATTCTATCCAACAGTGGAAGGAAATTCAGTTAAAATAGCCCTATCAATCTTTGTATTATTTTCAGGTGTTTAGTTATAGGGACTAGATTGGAATATCTTTGTGTCATCTGATTGTTCATGCCTACAATGTTGTACTATTCTTCTTCTTCATAATATTTATTAGAAATCAGGAAGGTCACTGTTGAGAAACCAAGAAAGATTTGTTTTTTAAAGAGATGGGATTTCAGATAGGGCAGAGAAGGAAGAAATGTAGAATTGGTATTGGGACATATCTGCAGGACCTGAAGGATACGGCAGGGGAGATAAATGGGGCAGGTAGAGAGAGGAAACTTGCTTTTGATGTTTCTTATGAGACATCCCCAGGGTTCTCTTCCTTCTTCCTCCTCTTCTGAACAGGAAAATGGGAACCTCAGTTTGTGAAGCAATCGCCTTCAGTATTGGGTCGCTGGCATTTTTTGTTTTTGATTAAATGGTTAACAGTCTTTAATTTAAAATCCTGTTTAGTACCTCTTGGTCAGTTGTCAGTACAATACCTGCATAAGATATTTTCTTCATATACGAGGGATTTTACCTCCCTGTTGATTCCTGGCTAACAACAAAAAGATTGATTAGCATTTGCACATACTCAAGACAACATCGAAAGGCAAGAGGGACAAATATCAACATCAGTAATGTTTTGAGAAAGGACTAATCAGAAAGCCAATTGTAAAGCTTTTTGATATTTTTAGTTTTAATTTCAGTTCTCTTATGACCCAATATTTTTTTCTGTTTATTTTTTTTCCCCCAAAGAAAAAACATTCAGCTTCTTGGTTTATCACCTGGATCTGCTAGTGTGTGAACAGGTTCCCTTTATTCCTCATTTATTTTCTATAGAGATTTTATTATCTCCTTGCTATGGTGCTGCTGGCTCTGGTTAAAAGCATACATTTGTGTGCAATTGAATTTTTTTTTTTTTTTGTGGATGTGTGTAGATTTTTTCTTTTTTTTGTTTTCATCCTATGATGAGTGCTCTTTATGAAAAAATACTGTATTATCAGTGCTTCTGTCTGATTGTTGATTGCTATTCTAAATGAAAATTATACATTTTAGGCATGATTTTAAAGCTCAGGTGATTTGCATATCACTTAAACTCTTTGGAAGAGAAGCTGAGTCTAGTATGTCAGTACATAAAGTAAGTGTGTGTGTGTATATGTAAAAACATAAAAAACTGCAATCTCTTTCATTGGAAGCTGAGCATGGTGTAGAGTATCCTGTCTGCAAACATGCATGTCAAAGTCTTTCTCTTGAACTACATCTTCTAGGACTGTTCTAAAGTGAAGGAATTGATGCTTTTTGCATCAATTATCAACAGTCCCCCATATGTCTGGAATTCAGGATCAGATGAATATGTATCTATTTAGGTGATAGTTTTTTGATATAATTAATTTAATTTTAGTGTCTTATTGATTGCCAGTAACTGACTTTTCTTTTGAAATCTTGTTTAAAAATAGACCAACAAAAATCTACATCTTGTTGTGTCGTATTCTTTTCTTGCTTTTTAAATACAGCTTGTTAATTCTCTTTGTGTTTTTCTCTTTTTGTTTTAAAAATATTACTTTCTGAATCCATGGTTGTCAGGCAATTGAAGATGGCAATTTGGAAGAAATGGAAGAGGAAGTCCGGCTTAAAAAACGGAAGAGACGAAGAAATGTGGATAAGGATTCTGGGAAAGAAGATGTAGAGAAAGCAAAGAAAAGAAGAGGCAGACCTCCTGCAGAGAA
>VZSV01000465.1:0-17727 GCA_013398735.1 Nothocercus julius | reverse complement strand
CCAACCTGCTTGGATGCAGTCCTGAGCCACATGCTGTAGGTGACCCTGCGTGTGCAGGGGGGTTGGACTAGATGATCTCTAGAGGTCCCTTCCAACCTTAAGCATTCTATGATTCTATGATTATTAGAAGATGGTGATGAGATGGTCAATCCTCTTCAACTTATTCATCAATGACCTGGTGCACCCTCAGCATTTTTGCTGATGATATAAAACTGTGAGGAGTGGATGAGACGCCAGAGGGCTGTGCTGCCATCCAGAGGGACCTTGACAGACTGGAGAGGTAGGCAGAGAGGAACCTCATGAAGTTCCACAAAGGCAAATGCAGAGTTCTTCACCTAGGAAGGAATAACCCCATGTACCAGTACAAGCTGAAGAGCAGCACTGTGGAGAAGGACCTGATGGACAACAAGTTGACCATGAGCCATCCAAGAAAGCCAATGGTATCCTGGAGTGCATTAGGAAGAGCATTGCAAGCACGTCAAGGGAGGTGATTCTGTCCCTCTCCTCAGCCCTGGTGAGATCACACTTGGAGTATTACATCTAGTTCTGGGTTCCCCAATGCAAGAAAGACGTGGACATGCTGGTGCAAGTCCATCAAATGGCCAGGAAGATGATTAAGGGACTGGAGCATCTCTCATATGAGAAGAGGCTGAGAGAGCTGGGACTTTTCAGCCTGTAGAAGAGAAGGCTTAGGGGAGATTTTATCAACGTGTTTAAATACCTGATGGGAGGGAGTAAAGAAGAGGGAGCCAGAGGGAGCATACAAGAAATTCCCTTTAAATATAAGGGGTTTTTTGTTTGTTTGTTTGTTTGTTTTTTTACTGTGAGGGTGACAAAGCACTGAACAAGTTTGCCCCAAGTTTGTCCTTGTTGAACCTCATGAGGTTCCTCTCTGCCCAACTCTCCAATCTGTCCAGGTCCCTCTGAATGGCAGCACAGCCTCTGGAGTGTCGCTCACCCTCTGAGAGTATCCTCAGTCATCAAGGCCCCTACCCCATGCAGCAGCAGGCCCACGTTTTCCCTAGTCTTCCTCTTGCTGCTGATGTATTTGTAGAAGTCCTTCCTGTTGACTCTGACATCTCTCGCTAACTCTAATTCCAGATGGGCCTTGGCCTCCCTCGTTGCATCCCTGCATTCTCTGACAATGTTCCTATATTCTTCCCATGTGGTCTGGCCCTTCTTCCACCTTATGTACATGCTCTTTTTCTCATTAAGTTTTCCCAAGAGCTCCTTGCCCATTCTGCCCTCCTTGTTTGACTTCTTTCTCATAGGAATGCACCGATCCTGAGCTTGGAGAAAGTGGTGCTTGAATATTAGCCAACTCTCCTGGACCCCCTTTCCTTCTAGGACCCTGGCCCAGGGGATTCCTCCAAGGAGTTCCCTGAAGTTAGATCTCTGGAAGTCCAGGGTTGTAATCCTACTTCTTGTCTTGCTTCCTCCTTGCAGGATCTTGGACTCCAACATCTCCTGGTCACTGCAGCCAAGACTGCCCCCAACCTTCACATTTCCGACTAGACCATCTCTGTTTATTAGTATCAGGTCCAGCAGCACCCCTCTCCTCGCTGGCTCATCAACCACTCACACCAAGAAGTTATCTATCTGCAATGTTCTGCAGGAACCTCCTGGACTGTCTGTTCCGAGCTGTGTGATTATCCCAGCAGACATCGGGGTGGTTGAAGTGAAGTCAAGATAAACAACATCCACTGCTCTCCCCTCATCCACCAAGCCAGCCTTCTCATTATAGAAAGCTATCAGGTCGGTCAGACATGATTTCCCCTTTGTAAATCTATGCCAACTACTCCCGATCCACTTGTCTTTCATGTGCTTGGAAATGGTTTCTAGGAGGATTTACTCCATCACCTTCCTAGCGGCCAAGGTGAGGCAGACTGGCCTGTGCTTCCCTGGATCCTCCTTCTTGAAGATAGGAGTGACATTTGCTTTCTTCCACTCCTTAGGAACCCATCCAGTTCTCCATGACCTTTCAAAGATAATTGAGAGTAGCCTTGCAATGACATTGGCCAGCTCCCTCAGCATTCATGGATGCATCCCATCACGTACCGTGGACTTATTTATGTCCAGTTTGTTTAAATGGTCCCTAACCTGATCCTCCTCTACCAAGGGTAAGTCTTATTCACTTCAGACTTTCCCACTGGTCTCAAGGGCTGGAGACTTCTGAAGGCAAATCTTAACAGCAAAGACTGAGGAGAAGAAGGCATTTGGTACCTCACCCTTTTCCATGTTCCTTGTCACCAGGGCCCCTGCCCTGTTCAGCAGCAGGTCCCTAGCCTTTGTTTTTTTATGTACATGTAGAAGTCTTTCTTGGAGCACTTCATGTCCCTCACCACATTCAACTCCATATGGACTTTGGCTTTCCTAACCCCATCTGTCACAGAACGAGTGGGGGGGATGGGGCGGGACAGGGAGGGGACGACTACTGACTTCTGCAGAACTGCAAGTCAAAGTTTTTCTTTAAACAAACATAACAAGCATTAAGCAAAGTTCCTAAACATTTCCAAAATTAAAGCAAAACAACAAAAGACTCAGTCAACAGGGAGAACTGGATAGTCATCAGTGAAATTAAATGAAATTTTTTTTTTTTTTTTTTTACATTTAGGTGGAGCTTCAGTGACTCTATTCATTCTTACTTTTTTAGAATAATAAATTTTCTCATGGGCTTCTTTATGGTGCTTATGGTATCTAAATGCTTTGCAAACATATAATTGTCTTTCACAACACCTCCGCATTATTTTAATTTTATGGATGACAAATAGAGGTTTAAATTTTAAGATACCATTCAGACACCAGATATCTGATTTTTCAGAGTATTTAGTGTTTTATATGTTCAGGAACAGCTTTCATTGATGTCTGTTGCAGCTGTGAATGCTCTACACTTTTGTTTATTTAAGAAAAAAGAAAGAAAAGCAACCCCTAATCTCAAATCTGACCTTCAGAAGAGGAGGAATACATACTTAATAATCAACTGTGTAGTGATGTTCTTTTAATGTAGCTTTTGTTTGTTACTTCCCATTTCTCTTTGAAAAGACAAGCTGAAACAAAAACAAATCCTGCTTTTTTCCAAATAAGAAGATGTACTTGGAATATTTGTATTATTGTCCTTCTCTCTCATGCAATGTATGTAAGAGGAAGAAGTGTCCCAGGACTAAACCAAGAACATTAAGAAATCTTGGATCAGGTGAGCAAGATCTCAAAGTGAAAGAAGAAAACTATCCAAATCCTGAGACTTGTCTTACACATTAAGAGATCCCTATCAAGAAAGCATAGATGGTGACATTCACAGAAGATGCAGATGTCCCATGCATCTTATCCTCCTCCTTCATGATAGAATTGCCTAAATTAACCTTTGACTCAGCATTAGTTCCAGTGTGCCTGATAAGATATCTGCAATTTAAACAGAATGCTGTATTGTGGAGGGCAACTGTAAGAGAGAGGCTCAGGAGGGGGCTCAAGAACTGGCAGCAACCTCTGTGTTGCCCAGATTTGTTGGATAGAAAGAAGCAGTGATATTTCTGCCTGTGTTCATGGGCTGAGAAACATTGGTGAATACTGTCTATGTACAACAGGTTACAGTTCTCAGAAGCTGCTTTTTTTCTCCTAGCATGACTGTTAGATAAATGTCTATATATATGTATGCACGTGTGCATGTATATATATATATATATATATATGCTTGTGTTCATAAGAGCCATCAAGAGATGTTTCCTCTCCAAATAACTCATAGTAAACAGTTACCTGGGAAGCCACAAATGAGAGGATAAAAAGAACTTAAATTCCTAAGCGTTAAAATAGCTATTAATTAGGGATGGACAAGGGAACATCTGGAAAATTCAGAGAATTTAAACACCTGTAAATCATACGCAGTGTGTATCTTATGGTAAGAAAAGAATTTAAATAAACCATTACTTCTGACAATTCTTTCCAGATGATTGAAGTACAAACTGCAGTACTGATTTTCCATACAATATTACAATTATCTTTTCCAGAAAACTTAACTTTCATTAATGCAAGTTAATACTGGCATATATTGTAACACCAAGTTGTTCTGATTGCAATCAGCATCTATAACAAGGATGAAGATAAACTGAAGATGACAAGAAAGAAAAATAGCTAAGAATGATAAAACAAAATGAAAAAAAGAATGGACAAAGCACTAGAGAATTCAGATTCAAATCCTGATCTTCTTTTAAGATCTACACATATGACGATGGTGATGCATCAGGACAAGAGTATGAAGGTTGTGCATTAAAGCGTAGATAACTTATGAAAGCAATAAGATCAATTCAGGCCAAGGTTTGTTACTAATCCTTTTAAGAAAAGAAAAAATTGCATTTTTTTAATGATTTGATTGTATCCAATTTCTTTTCTGAGAAAAGTAATTTAATAATTCTTTGTACTATGTGCTTGCTTTTTCAACAGTTCAGGACGGCAACTAAGTGAAGTCTTCATTCAGCTCCCATCTAGGAAAGAATTGCCAGAGTATTATGAATTAATTAGGAAACCAGTGGACTTCAAAAAAATAAAGGTGAGAACCATTCTGGGGAGTGAGCATTTCTTCATTCTTTTTCACTATATAGACATATGAATATTGAGTCAGTATTAAAATTATGTCCATGTGGATATTAAATTTGCCTATGTTTTTGGCTTAGATTTTAAATGTTAATATACGCCTTGTTATGAATTTTGCTTAATGTATATTGCAGTATTTCACTACTAACACTAAGTTAAAGCAAAACACAGCAGGACAATATAAATCATGCTTTCAGAGATGATGCATTAATGTGCTTTTTGTGAAGGACCAAATCCTGAATCTGAATCTGCAAGCAAAAAAATAATAATACAGTGCTTGCCAAAAAAAAAAAAAAAAAAAAAAAAAAAAAAAAAAAAAAAAAAAAAAAAAAAAAAAAAAAAGTTTGCTGGGAGGGATCATCTCTAAACTAGCATAGGCTTTCAATGTATTGAAGAGCAATATTAACTGATTGTCCTGTCAATTATTTTTCTTTTTCTCTTCCCACTGCTGCCTATCCATCCTTCTCTCAATCTTCTTAACAAATGCAACAGGAAAGAATTCGTAACCATAAATATCGGAGCATCAGTGATCTGGAGAAAGATGTTATGTTGCTGTGTCACAATGCTCAGACATTCAATTTGGAGGGATCACAGGTCTGAACGACTTTATGTTAAACATATGTGTCTTCCCTACTCAGTGTTTTCAGTGCTTGACTAATTATGACAATTCTGCATAAAAAAAAAAGCCTCTATTCTTATTACTGCTTTAAAAAAACAGAAATGTCCAGATTCTTCAAGGTATTCAGAATCCTTTGGTCACAACTAGAGTTGAATCATTCAGAGAATTTAGTTTTGATTCCATAATTTTGAAATCAGTTTGTTCTGGTCCATATACAGTTTAGAGAAGTTGTAGGACTTTTTGAATCTATACTACATGGCTGTGCCCTGAAGTGCCATATGTTGGTTTGGGCTCACCAGAGTGCATAATACGAGTAATTGAGAGAATGGTGCTTAGTAGTGAAATTTTCAGCTCTACTAATGGAAGATAAATTTTAAGGTTTGTCTAACGCTAGGTCTTTGTGTATATAGTCTCTGGATGCATCACCTGACAACTAACGGGGAGAGATGGGAGCCACCTCAGCAAGCAAGGCACATGAGTCTTTGCCAACAGGTTGGCCAGCCTGGTTAGGAGGGCTTTAAACTAGGAAAGATGGGGGAAGGGGAGAATTACAGAGACAGTGCAGTCTGTCACGGCTCAAGTTGTGATGCCTCCAGTAGGTATATGCAGCTGGGGAAGAGCGTATGGGACGTGACTATGGAGGGTCCTCTTGCACCCCCTCGGGAAACCTGCATGCTCGATTACCTCCCTGAAATGCCTGTGCACCAATGCTCGTAGCATGGGGAATAAACAGGAGGAATTGGAGATGTGCGTGCAGTCACAGGGCCATGATGTCATTGCAATTACAGAGACATGGTGGGATAGCTCGCATGACTGGAATGCCATCATGGATGACTACATGCATTTTAGGAAAGACAAGCCAGGAAGGCAAGGTGGTGGAGTTGCTCTTTATGTGAGAGAGCAGCTGGAATGTGTGGTCTCTGCCTAGGGGTGGAAAATGAGTGAGTCGAGAGCTTATAAGGATTAAAGGCCAGGCTAACATGGATGACACTGTTGTGGGTGTTTACTACAGAACACCTGATCAGGTCTTCTACAGACAGGTGTAAGTAACCTCAGGATCACAGGCCCTGGTTCTCATGGGGGACTTGAACCACCCTGATATCTGCTGGGAAGACAACACAGCTAGGCACAAACTGGGCTGGAGGTTCCTGCAGAGCATTGATGACAACTTTTTGACACAGGTGGTGGAGGAGTCAACAAGGAGGTGTGCTGCTGGAACTTGTAATAACAAATAAAGAAGGACTGGTTGGAGATGTGAAGGCTGGGGGTAGCCTTGGCTGCAGTCACCATGAGATGGTGGAGTTAAGGACTCTGCAAGGAGGAAGCAAGGCAATAAGTATGATCACAACCCTGGAATTCAAGAGAGCAAACTTTGGCCTCTTCAGGGACCTACTTGGAGGAATTCTATGGGTTAGGGCACTAGAAGGAAGGGGGGTCCAAGAGAACTGGCTAATATTCAAGCATCACGTCCTCCAAGCTCAAGAACGGTGCATCCCTACGAGTAAGAAGTCAGGCAGAGGGGGCAGGAAACCTACATGCATGAGTAAGAAGCTCCTGGCAAAACTCAGACCTAAGAAGGCAGTAGACAGAGCATGGGAGCAGAAATAGGCCCCCTGGGAGGAAGCTAGGCACACTGCTCGAGCATGGAAGCAGAGGGCTAGGAAGGTCTAAGCCTTCCTGGAGTTGAATCTGGACAGGGATGTCAAGGACAACAAGAAGGCCTTCTACAAATACATCAGTAGCAAAAGGAAGACAAGGGAAAATGTGGGCCCGCTGCTGAATGGGGTGAGTGCTCTGGTTACAAAAGACACAGAAAAGACAGAGATACTAAATGCCTTCTTTGCTTCAGTCTTTACTAAGGCCAGTCCTTGAAGACAAGAGAGGAAGTCTTGGAGAAAGGAAGACTTGTCCTTAGTTGAAGAAGATCAGGTTAGAGATCATTTAGGCAAATCCATGGGCTCATCAGGGATATATCTAAGAGTGCTAGGGGAGCTGGCAGATGTTATTGCTAGACCATCATCTTTGAAAGGTTGTGGAGAACAGGAGAGGTGCCTGAGGACTGAAAGAAAGCCAATGCCATGCCAGTCTTCAAAAAGGGCAAGCAGGAGGACCTGTTTTTCTGCTCCCTTATCAGCTGGCAACAGGCCCTCTTTGTTCCTTCTGCCGCTTGTTACTTTCTTATTTCTCGAGTTCAAGGTGACCACCTGGTCTGTGCTACGTGCTTACTCCAGCGTCTCGTATGGCTGGTTCATCGGGTTTCCATAGCCCTCCAAGTACGACTCCACAGTATCCTGCAGTATATTAGGAAGAGTGCTGCCAGCAGGTTGAGGGAGGTGATCCTGCCCCTCTCCTCAGCCCTGGTGAGGCCACATCTGGAGTACTGTGCCTAGTTCTGGGCTCCCCAGTGCAAGAGGGACATGGAACGAATACTAGAGAGAGTCCAGCATAGGGCTACAGAGATTATTAAGGGCCTGCAGCATTGCTCGTATGAGGAAAGGATGAGAGAGCTGGGCCTGTTTATCCTGGAGAAGGGAAGGCAGAGAGGGGATCTTATCAGTGTATACAAATATCTTAAGGGAGGCTGTCAAGAGGATGAGGCCAGACTCTTTTCAGTGGTGGCCAATGATAGGACAATAGGCAACAGCCACAAACTGAAGCACAGGAAGTTCCACCTGAATATGAGGAAAAATGTCTTGACTGTGAGAGTGGTAGAGTCCTGGACCAGGTTGCCTAGAGAGCTTGTGGAGTCTCCTTCTCTGGAGATATTCAAAACCCATCTGGACACAATTCTGTGCAATGTGCTCTAGGTGACCCTGCTTGTGTGTGTGGGGGTTGGACTAGATGATCTTCAAAGGTCCCTTCCAACCTCAATCATTCTGTGATTTTTTTTTTTTTCTTCTTGAGACTTCACTGTGAAATTTGAGAGATGAGACTAATGAATCCTCACTGAGTTTCAGAGGTCTAGAGAGCAGTCATTGTAAACTCTTCAAATCTTTTATCTTGGAGAGAGGCAAAATTGCCTGGTTTACGCACAAGTCCTATGAATTCAAGATAGAAGAGGTAAACACTACCACAAAAGAAAAGAGTATAAAACCCTGGAAGACAAATGGGAAAGTTTGAAATATACGCTGCGGATTCTTTGAGATATAGTTACAAATGGGTAGGAGCATCTTGGATGGGACAGGCACACTAGTCTAGTCAGGAAGGCATTAAAGAAACAAATTGGCCACAAATTGAAACACAGGAAGTTCCGTCTGAATTTGAGGAAAACCTTCTTGACTGTGAGGGCGACAGAGCACTGGAACAGGTTGCCCAGAGAGGTTGTGGAGTCTCCTTCTCTGCAGATATTCAAAAATTGCCTGGAGGCAATCCTGTGCAACATGCTCTAGGTGGCGCTGCTTGAGTAGGTGGGTTGGACTAGATGATCTGCAGAGGTCCCTTCCAATGTTATTCATTCTGTGATGGGCAAATATGTACTGAGATTTTTCAAAAGTGTTTAACTTGCAGTTAGGAAATCCATTTGTATGTATATAAGGCTAAAAACCTTAAAAATGAATTGAGAATTAGAGGTTATTCTAGAAAATGTTGGTATTTTATGGTACTGGATAATATACCTTATCCCATAGTCTAGCATGATTGTTTTTTTTTTTCACTCAGACATGCTTTGAGCCTTTTCTATTCCAAGCGAATAATACTCTTAAATACACTGATGGTACGTTCTTACTATGAAAATCATATTTGATTTTGCTCACTCTAATTCAAAGAAGTATAGCAGTAATATAATAACAGAAGGAGTGACAGAGTGATAGCATGTTTCGTAGGAGTTCCTTCCAAACAGAGAGTCAATAGCTAAAGACTCTGGAGAGAAGTGGAGATATTTTATTTGGCCTATTGAAGTCAATGACAAAATAGTTCCCAGACAGGATTTAACCCGTGACAAATAAGAAGGAAACATATAGAGGTAAAATATTAATGCTAAGACTAGGGAAAGCATCCTGTTTATTTCCATCTCATAATACTACAACAGAGATGAGTTGAAAGGCAAAGCATTTAAAAGCAATAGCAGGAAAGAATTGTATACAGAGAGCAAGATGTCTATGTAAAACTCCAGCATCAAATATTTAAAAGAGAATAATCTTTTCCCAATCAAGGAATTTATTCCTCCACAAATGGTAAAGGAGACTCAGAACCAGAATAAAAAAACACAAAGCCAGGCAGAAATGCTATACTTTCATCTGCCATGGCTTGCAGTTGCCAATGTCAGCATATAAGTTACTCAACAGATGGACACCAAGACACATGCTAAATAAACATTTTTTTGACTCTTACATACAGGAAGAGTCTCATTTGATTTTTTCTCTGGTTAGTATTCTGAGTAATTCTTTCCTAGTCTTTCTTTTCTACTGTATGGAGACCTTCATAAGAAATGCAGTTAATACTCTGATTAAGGAAAATCCTTTATATGAAGTTCCAGGCTTAAGTTATTGGTACAAGTCAGTCCCAAGAATAGCTGTTCCCAACTTAAAGTGCTGTAAACCCATACAAGCATTATGGTACCTACAGGAAGAGGGTCATGGCCCATGAGACATTCAATTCTTTGTATTCCTGCTGGTAGCAAAAAAAAAAAAAAAAAAAAAAAACAGGAAAGGTGAAGGTCACAACTGGAAGTAGGGTAGCAACCACAAAAGTTTGGGAACCTCTATCTTTAAGAAGTTCAGAGAACCAAATTTCACCAGTCTTCATCCTACTTACACATCTGCAGTATCTTCACTGATAGTATAACTCTAGCTACCTCCCTTTCCTCTTCATACTTATCTACCAGAAAAGCTCATTACATTTTCCAAGTTCTGGGACTACCCTCCTGCATTTGATAAGCTATTCTATCATCAATTATCTTTAAAATCTACTGTCAGGGCCCTGAGGGCACTAATAGCCCTTACTTGTCCTGACCTATCATTGTCGTGACGGTCAGAAAGACAGTAAAACAGTTTTTTATGTGACAGAACACCTGCACTGCCATCCTTGAGGTTGGTTATCTACTAACGAGGCATCCTGTACTACTGTCCTTGAAGCAGGCCTCCACACTGACCAGCCTCCCCTGTGACCTCCACCCACATCCTCTACCCATGGGCCTAGGAGCTCCATTTAAACTCAGGCCTGGGGCTCTAGTCCTTATCTGAGCTATGTTGTTGGTGAGCCTTATCTTTGATTTAGTCTCTTGGATGGACCTTAGACCTATGTTATAGCTTTGTCTCCTGCTGTTTTGGGCATAAATTGCAGGGTTTAACCAGGGCGGGGCGCAATGGTGCCCTGTGCGGAAGGAGATCATCATGAACTGCCCTGGGCCAGTCACAGCTGGTTCCAGCCCACTCTGAAAGGGATGTAACATGTGCCATGCCTCCTGGATGGACCCTGGCCCTAACTTATTGCCTTGCCTTTTTTGGGACTCTAAATGGAACTTATCACTGCCCTTGTTCTGTCTACCCTTTTCAGATACTGTGAGATTGTGACCTGCTTGCTGAGGCCATTGCCTGTGGTGTGGTCACCCACAGCTCCTGGCTTCTTTTCCCTCATGGAGCAACCCTGTTCTCTGACATCCAGTCTCTTCAACTCCATATAAGTCTTGTAGTCCATTGGAATCTCTTTTCTACTTTAAAAACAACTCTAGGACTGTATTTGGTATAAGCTTACCCTAGAGATAAAGCTCTCCTGAGAGCATATTCCACAGTAAATTTCCTTTTTGTGTATGAGCTGTTTGGTTGAGAACTGAATGAGCTAATAGCTATGATATAAACATTCATGGCAGATGCAGGAAAGTCAGAAGAATTAAGGTATCCATTTGGGCTGTATTTTGGGATAGAGGACATAAATAGATATGTGTGTATGTGACTGTTTAAACAACATGTCAACAAAATTGGAGGGAAAGTTTAGAGTGGCTAAGAGACATGAAAAGAAAGAATTTGGTCACTGTATTTCAGCGCAAACAGTAATGACACTGAAGTCTATGAGTTAACATTAGATGTTGTGGAAATAACAAAGGCATACATCAGTTGTCAGTTTGGAGCTAGCATGCAAAGCACAGCAGGTAACATGATCAGTTTGTGTCATTCATCAGGGGCTAAACCTTAGTTACACTTGCTTCATCTGACCAAAATGATATTTAATTTAGAGTTTAAATCTTTATCTTCCTTGGAGGGTTATCCTTCCTCTAACTTGCCTTCATCAAGGGAAAAGAGCTGGTATTTCCTTAGAGAAAGTTTCACCAAATATAAAAGGGAGGCCACCTAAAAGACTACCACATGCAGTAGGCTACTGAACAATCATATAAAATTCTAGTACTTGAATAAGTAAGGAAAGCAAAGTGAAGTGCCAAGAGGGAAGGAAGTATTGGTTGGATACTCCTGCTATTTCATTCATAAACTCCTAAAATGGATTTTCAGAGGCTGCCAACTCCTCTAGATAGTAGAGGGAGAGTATTTTAAGATCTGTGCTACAAACAAAAAATGTCTAAATATAAATATATGGCAAAGCAAGCCCATCTTAGAATTTGCCGTGTTAGAGGAATAATTCCTTCTCACAGGACCAACAAAGGATAGTCACGCTATAATGGTTTTTAATGGGACACAGTCTGGTCATAACACTTAGCGTATGCTTGAAGGACTTAAGAGCTGAGCCTGATTGGACACAAACTGGACTCAGACAGGATGTTCCTATGGATTTTGGAGAAGCTCCTATGCTACCTGTTTAGAGCAGAGCACCTTTGGGTCTCTCTACAAGAGGCACTCCTGTCACTATAGTAAAAAGGATTTTTGTGGAATTCATCACACAAGGCTGTATTTATTGAGCTAAATTATCTCTTTATTAGGAAAGCACCAACACAACGTTCTTCAAAATTACTGAAATTTTATTTGCCTCAGGCTTATGACTTGCAACCCAAAGACATTGTGCAAAGAAAGCAAAGATTAAGTACACTTTAGGGAAAAGGTGATAATCCACATTGATAACGTAGAAGATCAATTTGATGAAAGAAGCCATTCATTATACTACATAGATTGCAACATTCAAAATCATTTTTTCAAACCATAGTTTTTAATCAAGAAGAGAAAAAATAGCAATTTACAGTAGACATAATTTTGATACAATTGAAAAAGCTTTTTTTTTTTTTTTTTTTTTTTTTTCCTGAAGATCATCTAGCATAAAGTGAAAAAGCATAGTGGGACAAGGTGGGATAAAAGCTAACTACTGTACATTTATAAGCTATTAAACAAAGCTGCATATATGTACCACAGTGTAAAAAAAAAAAAAAAAAAAAAAAAAAAGAGAAGACATAAAAACCTTGAAAACTGCCTGATGAAAAATAATGGCTTCTCCTGGTAATTAATGCTACAAAAGAATTTTTTTCTGATGACATTGAAAACATCAAATGATAAAACTAGGCACAATAAAACCATTACAAAGTGAAAGCCAACCCATAGAAATATACTATCAATGCACATTTTTCCATCAAAAGATTTTTTTTTTGGTGGTGGTGGTGGTGATTTTGAGAATCTTTTAAAAAATATTTGAGGCCCATTTGGTCATGGTATGTTACTTTTTTTCTTTTTTTACACCATGATATCGTGTTTGCCTGGCACTATCCTAAAGCTAGTTTATAGAGGATGAAAATATAGAAACAACCCATTTGACAAAATGAAATCAATGGTTGTAAAATGAGAAAAGGGAGAAGGGAAGGGGATGGGGTCAGTTCATCCAAGAAAATAAACTCTGTGGATTACTTGTCATCACTTCCACTTGCTTCTGATTGGTCCTAGAGGTAAGAGACAAGAAAAGACAGAAATTCTTTACCAGCTATCCTATGGATTTTGTTAAAGAAAAAAAAAAGAACAAAATCAACAAATCAAGACAGCCATAAGAAGGGTAATATGTTATTTACTAATTCCCTTTCATGACATTTCATTCCAATTCAATTGCTGTGGGCCTCTTCAGAGAAGAACATGCGCAGAGTCAGGGAACATTAGCTCCTTTCTGTCTACCAGGCATTTTAAAAACATCTGTGAAGATATGTCTTAATTAGTTGCATTAATAAAAACACCCATGAGAAATGAAAACCAAGTATTTCTAGGATGGGAATGAAAGCAATGTTTCCAAGCGCAGAGAGGTGAAAATTTGAGTACAAGCAGGACAGGGCATAGATCAAATCACTGCAACCATTGCCAAAGTTTCAGTGAACAAAACTTACATTTTCATATTGATCCTCATCACTACCATCATCACTCATGACAGGCTTGGCTTTTACTCGGCTTTGCCTCTTGTTGCCTTTGCTTTTGTCTCGTTTTTTTTCATCCTTCTTATTCAGCTTGATTTTGACTTTCATTGATTTTGCTGTAAAAAGTGGAAAAGTGTATATGAATGTAATGGCCGCCTTTATTATGTACCTATCGCCTACTAAATAAAGTAAAATAGATATTGAACACTACCTCGCAACTTTTAAATAGTCTGTGTTCATGCAAATTCTCCCCTTGTAGTTACCTGAAAAGATCCTCTTTCTGTTCTTTACCTGGATTGTGGAACCATTAAGTACAGATATTTGGTTTTATTTGTATTTTTGATAGTTGTAGCACTCATTTACATTAAACTATCAAGAAAAAAAAAATAGAGTTGACCAGGTGCATCTTCCTTTCACTTTTAGAATACATGGTGTCTACAGATAGCATTTTGTTCTGCAACTATGCTCAGGGAACCTTGTGCAAGAAGATTCATATTAAGAAATAAAGTATTTTTTCTTGCCTGCACATGGAAAAAATGTCTATTTTCAGTAGGAACAGGCAATTTTTTTTTTTTATATAGCAACACAAACTCCATGTGGAGGTGGTTGGCAATTTCTGAGTAGGCAGTGTACTGAAGAGAACACAAATGACCAATTCCAGGGTATCTACTCATTTCCAGATGTTCTGCACAGCTGCTTGGCATACTTGTAGAGTAGTTCAAGGCAAAGTACTCTAGGTTCTGTATCCAGACAGATTCTCAAAGTACAATTCTAGTTAGTTAGAAAGTATAAGCTAGAAGTACTTGGGTTGCAGAAAGTAGAATGGAGGGATCCCTCCTTTTCCACGGTATGTTTCCAAGTCTGCAGGGACGTCAGACTCAGAGGTTATGTGAGAAAACACCCACTGGGGAAACTTTAATCAGTCAGGGGAGCTGAAAGGTAATATGTAGATCAGGCTCTTTATTATAGGCATGTTTTGACAGTGTTGTGAACTTACTGGCAATTCTGTGGAATGGCAGAGATGCAGCAGATTAAAATTCAAAATGGAAATAAAAGACATATTTTCACCAATGAAGTTAAATTTAACAAGAGATGAGAGCATCACTAAAAAGAGATGCTCCAGTTTAACCTGCAGCATGCCCTGGATCCTAGCTGAATTTTTGGCCCAGCCCACAGTGAATGTCATCTCCTGTTTGACAAACAATCTGAGTTCCATTTTCCTCTTATCTCATTGAGATAACATTTTCTGGTTCTTAACCACATGGCAATTTTTATATATTTTACATTATATCAGAAATTTTACTCACCTATGGATTAAGGATATCTCTAGGTTTTTCCAGGCACTTATATTTAATTGAACAGGTTAAAACAAGATCCATAAATACTCATGGTCAGGCAGATAAATGGTGCCGAGTCTAGTTGGAGGCCTGTGGCCAGTGGTGTCCCCCAGGGATCAGTACTAGGCCCGGTACTGTTCAATTTGTTCATCAATGACTTGGATGAGGGCACAGAGTGCACCCTCAGCAAGTTTGTGGACGATACCAAACTGGGTGGAGTGGCCGACACTCCAGAGGGCTGGGCTGCCATTCAGAGGGACCTGGACAGGTTGGAGAGTTGGGCAGAGAGGAACCTCATGAGGTTCAACAAGGACAAGTGCAGGGTCCTGCACCTGGGGAGGAATAACCCCAGGCACCAGGACAGATTAGGGGGTGACCTGCTGGAAAGCAGCTCCGTGGAGAGAGATTTGGGAGTCCTGGTTGACAACAAATTAACCATGAGGCAGCAATGTGCCCTCGTGGCCAAGAAGGCCAAGGGGATCCTGGCCTGCCTGAGGAGGAGTGTTGCCAGCAGGTCGAGGGAGGGGATCCTGCCCCTCTACTCAGCTCTGATGAGGCCACACCTGGAATATTGTGTGCAGTTCTGGGCTCCCCAGCACAACATGAATGTGGAACTTCTAGAGAGGGTCCAGTGTAGAGCGACCAAGATGGTTAAGGGGATGGAGCATCTATCTTATGAGGAAAGACTAAGCGAGCTGGGCCTGTTTAGCCTGGAGAAGAGAAGACTGAGAGGAGATCTGATCGATATGTACAAATACCTGAGGGGAGAATGTAAAGAGGATGGGGCCAAACTCTTCTCTGTGGTGGCCAGCGACAGGACAAGGGGCAATGGGTGCAAATTGAAACACAGGAAGTTCCACCTCCATGTGAGGAAGAACTTCTTTACTGTGAGGGTGCCAGAGCCCTGGCACAGGCTGCCCAGAGAGGTTGTGGAGTCTCCTTCTCTGGAGATCCTCAAAACCCACCTGGATGCCACCCTGTGCCACGTGCTCTAGGTGTTCCTGATTGAGCAGGGGGGTTGGACTAGATGATCTCTAGAGGTCCCTTCCAATCTCAACCATTCTGTGATTCTTTGATTCTGTGATTCTGTGAGATAAGGATAAGTCAGACTTGTTTCCATTTGAACAGCGCTTACAAACACCTCTTTTAAGAGGATACTGTGTTTTGTTTCTGGCTTATGGATACTTGAAGTCTTCAGCATAATTCTAAGAAATATAGCCAGAACAGAGTAGCCACGAGACCTAAGCTGAATACCAGCCAAAACAGCAAACTTCATAAGAAACTACTTCCAGCAGTGGAAAATGGACGCCTCAGCCCCAGTCTCAGTGCACAAATGGAAAAATCAATTACTCCCTCTCCCTCAAATGTGCTTCCTTCTCAGCAATCATCAGGGAACTTACACTCGTCGTCGTCCTCCTCCTCCTCTTCCTCCTCATCGTTGCTTTCATCCTCACTCTCTTCCTTGGCAATCTTCTGTCGCGCACTTTTGAATACAGACTGTAGAACAATGGAATCTTCATAGATCTACAGTAATGAAAGTAAACCTATGTCAGAACTGCAAGCCAAGCATCATCAAAAATTCACAGTGTAGAACTTCAATTTCCTATGCAAACCCACAGAACATGTAGCCTTTTTAATACTAATAATAATATTTGTTACATGAATTTTACAAAAAATGCCTATATTAAGTTTTCATGCACTAGATGAAGATTCCTGCCAACATGAAGCCACAAAAATACAACTCTTAAAATGTATCACATTTAAAATCCATTTAGAGAAAGAGTCCATTCTAGAATGTAATAATTTTTCTTTCATTATTATTTTATTGCCACTGGAACTATGATATATTTTAATTAGATCATAACAGCCTTAAAAATTGCCAAAGTAATAGTCCTCTGTAGTAAACACCAAACATTTGAATTATAGTCAAACAATTATTTGATAATGACAAATGGCCAACCCCATTGTTAATTATACCTGGTTGTTCCAAAATCCAAAGTGGCTAAAAACGAAAATAATTTATCTGAAGCAGCTTATTTCTTCCTTCCTCTCAGATCTCCAAAAAGGAAAATCAATACTTATCCAAAATTCATACTCTTTTAATATTTTGGAGCTTGCTATCTTTACTACCATAAACTTTTACATTAACCTTGTTGGAGGAACATCTATGAGAGAGACGACTAATGTAACAGAAATAACAATTTACAAATAATAGTGCCTTGCAGAGGCATTGAGACTTCATAATAATCTGAACAAATGAGCCTGTAAAACTCTATAAAACTTGGGAAGCAATGCATTGGTTACATTGAGCACAAACTCCCCCACACCTTATCTGTCTCTCCTTGAAAGCACAGCTTAAGCTTCCAGTCCAGATGGAATTGCTTTACTTCAAAAAATAGGAGCATGCATCATGCTAATAAAACAAGTATGCTCTAGCTCACTTAACTTTTAATTTATTGTATACTTAAATGGCTCTGGATTAACCTTATGATTTTAGATCTTTTAATGTAAGTGCACACACAATTATTATATTTTACTAATATAAGCATGTATACAAGAGCAAAGGGGGATGAAAACTATTACACAGAATAGGAGGAAACCTAAAAAACTGAAAATTTTAAGATACCATTCAGACACCAGATATCTGATTTTTCAGAGTATTTAGTGTTTTATATGTTCAGGAACAGCTTTCATTGATGTCTGTTGCAGCTGTGAATGCTCTACACTTTTGTTTATTTAAGAAAAAAGAAAGAAAAGCAACCCCTAATCTCAAATCTGACCTTTGTTTCAGTTTGTGTCCATTGCTTCTTGTCCTATCGCTGGCCACCACTGAAAAGAGTCTGGCCTCATCCTCTTGACAGCCTCCCTTAAGATATTTGCACACACTGATAAGATCCCCTCTCTGCCTTCCCTTCTCCAGG
>VZSV01000464.1:86855-122815 GCA_013398735.1 Nothocercus julius | reverse complement strand
AGAGGGGTGAAAGAGGACCCTCTATGACCGTCTCCTAACCTCACTTCCCCACTGCCATACTCCCGCCGGATGCCATCTGACTTTGGCTGCGTGGTTCTGACTGCCCTGTCTGCGTGACGCTCCCCTTCCCCCTTCCTGCCTAGTTTAAAGCCCTCCTCACCAGGTTGGCCAGCCTTCTGGCAAAGAGACGCGTGCCCCTCTTGCTGAGGTGGTTCCTGTCATTACCCACTAGCCGGTGGCCATCAGAGTCCCGTGGTCATAGAAACCAAATCCCTGTTGCTGAGACCAGCGGTGCAGCCAGTTGTTAATGTGCCATATCTTCCTTCTCCTCCTCGAATCCGTTCCCCTCATCGGTAAGACAGAGGAGAACACAACCTGGGCTCCCATACCTTTGATGGTCATCCCCAGGGCTCTGAAATCCCTCTTGATGTCCCCCAGTTTCCCCATGGCATCATTAGCGCCCACGTGGAACAGCAGCAGGGGATAATAGTCAGACTCCTGGACAAGCCTTGGGAGCCTCTCTGTGACATCCCTGACTCGGGCCCCTGGCAAGCAGCAGACCTCCCTGGATAGGGGGTCAGGCTTACAGATCGGTGCCTCCGTGCCCTGCAGCAGGGAGTCACCCACGACAATCACCTGCCTCTTCTTCTTCTGGGGGCTCCTTTTCTCCTTAGAGGCAGCAGCCTCGGGCCTTGGGCCTGCCTGCCTCTCTGTGGATGGCCCCCTAGGCGGGCCTGGGTTTGTGACCTCACCTCTGCCATCCTCAAGTTCCAGGGCCTCGTACCTGTTGGACGTGGCCACTGGAGCGGGTGAGGGGGGCCGAGGGAGGGCTCTCCTGCCCCCTCGAGTAGGGACCTCTTTCCATTGTTTTTCATCCCTAGATACTGGTAGTCCTGCCCCCTCTGCCCTATGGCCAGAGGGTGCTGGGTTTGCCGTCTCAGTTGGGGGGTCCTCCAGGTGGCTTTCCTGGGAAGACTGCAGAACGTGGCTCCACCAGTCAATTTCATTTTCACATTCCCTGATGGCCCTGATGCCATCCAAGACCCATTTGCCCACGTCTGGCTTCTCACTACTTCTGTCCACACCAACCCTGATCTATTCTGGGATAAGAAAGAGCAAAATAAGCACCAGAGCACTGTAAAATGTGTAAACTAGGAGGCAATGTGGAGGGGAGAAGAACATGGGCCGTAGGGACCCATCCAGAATGTCTTAAGTATTGCTGCAATCTTATTTCAGGTGGCAAGGAGCATCTCTTTGAACCTTGCAGGAGCCTCATCAACATGCAATGTGGGATGCCAAGATGGTATTGCGGTTGGCACCCAGCTAGGTCTCAGTGTTTCTCCTAATTGATTCTAAAGATATCTATGCTACTGTATTCAAGGGCTAGCCAATTGCTGCTGGGGTGAGGTTTTGGGGTGGTACTGGGTGTGCTGGGGCTTGACTTGGAAGTGATACTGGGGTGGAACACAGTTTGTGGGAGGTCTTTGGTCACAGACGGTGTTAGAACAGAGTCTGGAGATATTCTGGTGTCTGGATCAGAGTTTAGGGCCTTTGGAGCAGAGTTTGTTGGTTGCTAGGGGACTTTGGGAGAGCTGGTTTTGGGGAGTATTCAGTAGGGCTCTTAAACAGGGGAAGAGGTTTGTATGGTGGAAGAAGAGGGGGGTGCAGGCATGGGTCAGGATAGGGGTCCCATCTTAAAGAACTGTTGAGTGTGCCTGGGTACTACACAGAGCCATGAGCATAGCAGGAGGAGCCACAGAGAAGAAGCCGGAGAGTGCTGGGGGAGACCAGAGAAGTTCGACATGAGCTTTGACCAGAGCTGGGGACATTAAAACCCTGCTATAGCGTGTGGATGCCTGGGGAGAAGTTGAAGGCAACATGGGTGACAGCAACGTGTATGGGACTGTGAAACCCCATGGCTTCGTGTCAGCTGAACAGTACGAGCAGGCTCAGCAAATGGTTGTTGCTCTTGCTGGGTGGCCCCACCGTCCATGCCTAGGGGCAGAGGCGCTCCCAAACAGATACTGCAACCAGTGCCACACACCAGCCCTGTGTCTCAGGTCCCCATGTGCCGGCCCAGCACCCCTGCCCCATCTGAGCATGGCCCTGAGGCTGCAGGCCCTGGCGATGCCGAGGAGCACCAGCAAACACAGAGAGACTGTGCTGTCAGGAGCCTGCAGCGCACATGCTCGGCCTGCCTGGTACAGAAGCACCAACACAACAGTTTGTCTGTGGGAGATGGTGTCTGGTGGCTTTCTCTGATGGTCCCTCCTTCTCTAGCCTGGTGATACCAGGACAGGCAGGGCATGGGCTCCCGCCCCGAGGGAGAAAGGGGCAGGCAACAAGCTTGGCTGGTCTCTTACACAAATCACTTTAATCCTCTCATTTCTCTGCTGTGTCTCGAATGCTGGAAAGTGATCGAGTCCCATCTCCTCTGGGGCATTTACTGCTGTGGCAGGGAGTCACAACTCCTCTATGAGAGGAGCAAGACTCTTAACAACTGTCAGGGATTGTCCCCTCCAAGTCTCTGGGAGAATGAGAGGGAAATCAGGCAGCTAGCTGAAACAAGCTGGTCCATGATGTTTTGGGAACCGCATTCCCCTTTGTTTCCTGACTAGTCAGGCAACCCCCAGGTGTCTTCTCCCAACCCATCTTTGCCAGTGGAGAAAGTCTCCTGCAAAGGACGAGAAAGGAAAATCCATTCAATCATTCAATCCTCAGTTAGGCAGAGGGAATCTGAGCTGAAGATCCAGCTCTCGATTTGAAAGATATTTTAAGCCCATTTCCAGGGAGTGTACATTGGCTTGAGCTGAGACTGGGGAATGTGAGTCAGCATGACCCTGCCCTGTGACTGGATGTGAGGCAGAATTTTTCCATAGTCCTTTAGGGTGGGACAAATCCTCCATGCTGGCTTCTCCACCCAAACCCAAGTTCCTAAACCTAACCCCAACATGTAGCCTACCCCTTGATCCAATTCCAAATGTGGACTTCAATCCCCACCATCCTAGTCCTGTTCCTTAATTTTAAGACCCTAACTCCAAACATTACCCCAACCCTAATCTGAATCCAAATCCTAGCCCTAGGCTATATTCTCCTTCTCATATTTCTCCTAGTAAAGAGAATAGTCTGAAGATAGGTTTATTTAACATGTTTTATTCTTAACTGTACAAAGAAAGCCAAATAGTTTGGAAAAAAAAAAAATCCCCTTTTACAGGGATTTCCTAACCATCCACTCCCCACAGTTTCCTTCCATAGCTCCCAGTAAAGGCACATACACTATTAGCACGATGTCTCGAAGAATGCTGTGGTTGTATAGCCAGAAAACAGTGAAATCATCCAGTAGTACAAGAACAGAAACATTAAGAACAAAACAGCAGCTCCCTGTAGTGACAACATGATATAGTTTCGCCCATTACAAATGTTATGACTGTATTTTAACTGGAACATATTCCTGAATCATTGGCAATAGTGGCTAAGGAAGTAACATTTTGCTATAGAGTGTATTAAAAAAAAAAAATCACCAAACCTTGCTAAAACATACTCAGGATTACTGTTGAGACTAGCATATACGTGCCTTCCTGCTTTGATTTGCCTCAAGAAGATTCCTTACAGCATGTGTAAGCAGCTTGTCGCAATACTGCAGTCAACTGCAACTATTTGAAGACTTCCTTAGTATACCAGCTTCCTTAGTATACCAGTATACCAGCACTTAGGCAAATTTGCTACTATCCTAAAAGGTAAAATTATATTTTCTCTGTAGAGATGATATTACAAATGGCTGGATGATATTACAAATGCTGTTTTACTTTTAGCTGATCCACAAAGCTGCAAGAGAGTAATGACTTGCAACAGGCACGCAACAGGCACAAAACAGGTTCAGCGGAGTTTAAAAGAGACAAGCTCTGCTTTCACCAGACCCAAGGGACAGAAGAATCTATCAGCATATGCTAGTAATAATCCCCTGGAGAACTGAGTAATGTTTTCCAATGCTCAGGTTGTGACTCCTCTCAGCACCTCTAAGATTACAGATGTGTACATGTGTATTTGGTTCTAGGTTACCATTACAATCCATGGAGGTTTAGCCAGCAGAGTGACTGGCATCTAGAGGATCATTCCTCTGGCAAAATGTTGGCATCTACTCTGAAAAAGATCACCCACTTGTATGAAGTGCCAGTGACAATGCTGCCTAGATCACCCTTGGCTTTAATGAAAGACTAGACACTTTGCTGAAAATAAATGCTTTTATCACCGAAACCTAAATATAAACAAGATTAATCATGTTCTTCATATCTAAAGTCATCTTTTCTAGATGCGTATCTTCTTCCTCCTGCACAGGAAAAACATACCCATCTCTGCATGTATAAGCACTCTGCTGAACTTTTCTTGCAATCTTCTTACTTTCTGTCACTCTTTCCAGATTCAGAGGAGCCTCTGATTTTTGGAACCTTCACTACAGTCAGTGAACACAACACAGTTTTCTTAGTTTCTATCCATGCTGTGTCACTTTTTCCCAGAAAGTACCAAGACATAGCCATTTGTGGCAGGACCGATACGGAGTACCATCTTCACTTCAGAAACAATATGATCGAATTCACAAATTATCTTACTGAGTTGTTCCTTTTGCTTCTTAGCATTTCTTCTGAAGAATAAAATAGACAAATGGAGAATGTGTGAAACAGCAATACTTAAGGTCATCTCCACATATGTCATTTATTCAGTTGTGTGTGAGAGCAGAGCAGTAGGACAAATGTAAAAAGGACCTGATGTTTCAGATAGTTATTCTGGCTTAGGAAACAGTAGCATTTTTCTATAGCTACTGAAGCTGCTCCTCAACTGTTTGCTTATCTGGAACTACGTCCTTTGATCACGTGGACCTGAAACAGGAGCATTAGTGAGCAGTGTAGCAGGGAACAGAATAGCACTGTCAGTTTTACACATTGATGCTTCTTTGAGATCTTACAAATCAAGCTGCTTCTTTACAGGCTGCCAAATCTGAGCACATTGGCTAAAACAAACCCACTGGGGTTTCTGATTTAATACTGTGATAAAAGTAGTGGAAGTTACATTCTGTTGGCAGCTGTCTACATTGATTACAATTTGAAGCTCTTTTCCACGTCAGAGATTTTTCACACTTTATCATCCAATTCTCCTAGCACTCTTCATAAACTTATCTTCAGATGATTGCAAACTGATTATCCAGGGCACAGAATGAGCAAAAAAATTGTGCCTTGAAACTTGGCCTTTGCATTTTAGGAAGTTAAATCAAATTGTGCCACACAGATCCAGCTTTTCTACATATATGTGTCTGAGTGTCAGCATTTGTACAGGGACACACAGATACACACATGCAGTAATATCTTTCTGTTCCTACTTTCATATATGAGTTTTTGGAAAAATCATATGTTTTTAAGAACACTGTTCTTTCTTTTCATATGTGTGCATATTCTTCTGTCTGTTAGCACACCATTTTCTCCTGGTTTGATTTATACACTGTGCCGGCGGTTGTTGATCATGGCCACAATATGAGACAGGTCCAGACTCTTCATCATAACTTCCATGAACTCCTCATCTTTCCTGGCTCCTTCCACAAATTCATCCAGTGAAAGTTCACCTGTGTCAGACACAGACAGAAGATATCAGAACAGGAAAAAGGGATTCCATACTCCAATTTTAGAGACCAGTTCACTAAAGTGTTTTGTTTTGCTTTTTTTTTTTATTATCTGGAACTGCCCTGATATCTCTGCAACTCTGGCTCCCATATTTTTTCGCAGGCAAGAGTTAAATCATAGCACTCTAGCTATTCTGAAGACAGGACTTTCTTACAACTCCATTGCAAGGGGTGTATCACAAAGAATAGAAGAAATACCTGGCTAAGGAAGGGATCACATCTTCCTACATAATAAGGGTGGATTAAACTGCTTATATCTGGTCCAGCCTGTTGAACTGGTAGACCTCCTCCATAACTGTTCATTTTCCGTTAAAAGAAGTAACGCAAAGAAACCGTGCCAGGCAGAATAAGGTTTTCTGTCCTGGTCCAAAAAAGGTTCATGAGAACAGAAAGCAGAACGCATAGGTATGGAGTGCAGAAAAACATAATTGCAGCTATCCCTTGTGCAGGGAACACTTAGCAGAGTGTTGCTGGAATAACAACAGAGCACAACAGAGGGCAATGAGAATGTGAAGTAACCAGGAAAGAAATATCTCTCAGGGACATTCAGTAACTACAGTGGCATCCACACTTTTTGGCTGACTAGTCTACAGCACCTAACGAAGCTGCCATACAACCTGGAGCAGACCCAGTGGAGTAACTCAGAACCTCAACATAAAATGCAAATTTCTCCTTTCCCAGTTGATGAAGGATTTAGGAGCTGTTTAAGTCACCTGAGAAACTGTTTGTCAGGCCTACTTCTAACCCTGAAATAAACTACATAGAAACATCCAAAAGGAAAAAAAAAATCAACCTACAAAACTCATATGGACAAAACATAGCTGAGAGCTAGTGCCAGGGAATGAATCCCATCAGACTGGCTATGCATTATGCAAGCAGAAAGGTCTATCAGCAAAATACATGGAGAATGGATTGCTGGAAGGGACTTCATGTCACTAGCAAATAAAAAATGAAGAGGCATGAAGTTCAAGCAAGAAAGGAAAACATGGGTGTTCATCTGCAGCACTCAGTGATCAACTGATTTGGATAATATAAATAGGAACCTTACCATCTCCATTCACATCAATTTTATTAAATACACGATTGGTGAACTCTTCTGCACTTGTTTCATGGTCACCACCATTGATAGCTCGAATAGCCTAAAAAAAAAAAAAAAGGAACAAGAATGGGAAGCTGCCCAGACTATTTTCAATTTATATGTTGCTTCCTATGTGTTCTGCTTCTCCCTAAAGCTCCTTGGAGATTCATTTTCAACTTAAGAACATTTAAGTGTTATTCACTGCTGTCCCTTCTATTTGTTAGTATGCAGTCAGGGTTCTTTTCTTTTCTTTTCTTTTCTTTTCTTTTCTTTTCTTTTCTTTTCTTTTCTTTTCTTTTCTTTATCTATCTTTTCTATATCTATCTTATCTTTTCTATATCTAATTCTTTCCTTTGTTTAAGGGTGTCCATGAAATAACATTGTTCCAGAGCTATCATATGGATTCTAAGACTGTTATTTTTTATCCTTTTATCTTCAGATATTTAATAAGTTGGCTCATTCATTCTCAAATGATCCTCTACTAAAAGTCAGTATTTGTTCAGCACCTTCTTAAGCTGGACCAGAAAGAGACTGAACTCTGAACAGAATTTGAAGACTGAATAGAATGTGAAGGGCCATAAATTGACCACCACTATTACCGTAAGATTAGTTTCTCAAGAGTTTTGTGTTGAACAATTACTAGCTCTTACTGCACTGCGAAGTCTGACTGTTTCTTTTACAAGTCCTTTGTCAGAGGCTGCGTATTATGACAACTATGATTGACTTTTTTTTTGTCTCTGATCTCTTTCAATGCCCAGCACTAAAACTTATATCCACATGAGGGATCCATTTCTATAGTTTTATTAGTGGTTTTACTTGTGAAAAACTCAGCCTTCAAATCTTCATCAAATCCATTTTCTGACCTTCTTTATTCAGAAATGCAAATTATTTAAGTTCCTTGAATCTTTCCTGCATTACTGTATTTTCCCAATCTCTGTGGAGTAATCTGACCTTCCTATCAGTAATAGGATCATAATCATATGGTCTTAGTTGTATATGTAATCTCAGCGTCTCCCATAACAGCTATTTGCATTCAGTGTTTTCTACTGGCAGTCATACTTCTGCAATGTATTTACCAGAGTCAGAAATGTATTTGTACACTGATATTTGGAACAAGTTCTAAAAAATAAAATGGAAGCTAAATATCCAATTACTATGATCTTGAAGGTCTTTTCCAACCATAGTGATTCTGTGATTCTCATGGGACAAAGGAAACTTCAGGAGCATATGTCAGGACCTACAAAGGACACATTGAAGAGACTGCAGCTCACAGTCATGGAGTCAGAAATCTTGGAAAATTCAGCTTATGTCCTGAAGGAGTAAAACAATTTTACAGAATTATCTATGCTGTAACATTGAGGTTGACCTCTTCTCCAAAATAACTACCAAAAGGACAAGAGGAAATGGCCTCAAGTTGCACCAGGGGAGGTTAGATATTAGGAGGAATTTTTACACAGAAAGAGTAGTCAAGCTTTGGAACAGGCTGCCCAGGGAAGTGGTGGAGGCAACGTCCCTGGCAGTGTTGAAGAACCGTGTAGATGAGGCACTTAGGGACATGGTTTAGCAGGTATGGTGTTGAAGGGTTTATAGGTGGACTCAGTGATCTTAAAGGTCTTTTCTAACCATAATGATTCTATAATTCTATGATATACTGTAGTAGAAAAGTCTTTCAAGCCTCCTGATTGAACCATGTGGCTAAGGGGAAATCTGCTAAATGAAAAAAAAAGCGCTGTTATGGCAGGCATTATCTATGATCACCTCATTCAGGAAATAGTAAAAGTCTCACCCGTGAGGTGGTATTTATCTTTAAAGAAAAAGGAATGAACAAAGACCCCGTGGGGACTGACCTTAATGATGTTGAGTAATTCATGACGATCAATGCAGCCATTGCCATCTACATCATAGAGTTTGAAATACCACCGCAATTTCTGTTCCATCTTCCCACGGAGAACAAGGCTGAGGGCAGCCACGTATTCCATGAAGTCAATGTATCCATCCTGCGGCCAAATGAAAACCAAATTGTGACAAAGTGGGGGAGTTATGAGTTGGCAAGTGCTTTACCTTATTGCCCTTTAGATTCACAGCTGAGAGAGATACAACCTGTCATCCTTCAAAATACACGGCACAGAGGCTTGATTTTATATAAAAGCTTGGAAGTGGCATGTTCAGCAGCTTAGCATGCACACACTATATTTTGGCTACCTTTATAATCTCTGGAATACCTGGTTTTCTGTAGTGCTCATCTATTGCATGTCCAAAACACTCTGTGTTCACCACCTGCAGAAATGAAAACTGTTACCCCTCATGACCAGTGTGAATAAATCCTTCCTGTCTGCCCACCAGAGGTGGCTGACTAGGGCCTGTTAGGGAAGAAAACTGACACAGAGCCCAGGCTGCAAGAAATGTGGAAGAAATCTGCACCTTAGGTTTTCTGTGCTAGCCACTTATGTCTTTCTGGGCAAGCACGGCTCTTTCAATAAGTCATAGATTTTGCTGAGGTTGGAAGGGACCGCTAGAGACCACTGAGTCCATTTGTCCACTGGAGTCCACTGGAGAAAGTGTCTGTATTTTTTTTACTTTTATTGAATTTATGAAGAAACTCAAGAAGCTCTTGTAATACTGCAGACTCATAATCTAGGGAGAAAGACTTAATATTGACTAAAATCTAAAGCAAATAAATAGAAACAACAAGTAAATTGCATATGCCCACTGACAATTCTGAATAACTGCTTCAACAAGACACAAACTAAAGCAATTAAACTTTCATTTATTGAGATATTCAAAAAAGATCAGATGCCTTTCTGAAACAAATGAAAAAGACAAATGTGGGTGGATAAGCACAGCACTACTATTGGACAGCAAGGATTACAGTGTTTTAAAGTACCTTTTTCAGGATCATGGCAGTACTCCCATTATGTGAGATTTTTCATAATTAGGGGGAGCAAAATGCCATAAAATACAAGCCAAGCCAAGCAGTTTTAAACATGGGAAGGACTGCCATTGCATGATGGCAATTTATAAAATACCTATTAAAAAATTATCCTCTTTGTCCTCAGCAAAGTTCTCAGAATCTGAAGATCCAGAGGACATATGAGCCCATCCGTCTCAAAGACACCTATATTACTGCAGGGTGACTCTTCTTCTGGGTGATCTTGTTCCTTGTCATTGATTATAAAAGGAGCTGAGATTAAGTGGCTAACTATTAACAGGCTAAAATTAACTGATGTAGATCCACCTCCCTGCCATACACTTACTTTATTCCTCTTGAGATTATTCCTGCTTTAATTGATAGATCAGCTTTTTATCTTCGCATGAACAGATCTGTATTTTATATTTCAGCTTTTTATTTTAGTGTGAACAAATCTGCATTTTAGAGTCATCTTAAAGCATTCTTTACTGCATAGTCTGAAGCTCACACAAGCACTTTGAAATGCATAACAGCCTTGAATAATTTTTAAAGTCCTTAATTATCTCAAAAAAAAAAAAAAAAAAAAAACAAAAGAGAAAGGGAAATATTCTCCAAGCAATGTAAACATTTGGTCTCACTTGTAAAATTTTGCTTCTTGTGACTATTGTCATTCTGGGCAATGTTGTAGACTGAGAACTTCACAGAAAGGAAGAAAAATCCTTGAGATTTGCAGTGATTACATCCATCGCAAGACCTCAGCTACTCTAATGGAGCCTGGATATCTTTAAACATCCTGCGATTTACCATTCCTTAACTCTTTATATCTTTGTGCATGTTGTCCAAATGATCCAGTGATGTCCTGTCCATATCAATGGTTCTCCTCATCTCCCAGACATATGCTCCTTCTGATTTCAGATCTTAGAGCAGAGACCAAATCTGAATTTTCCTAGGCTACCATAAGACCAAGTTTATCTGCTGTTCACATTGCAGACCTGCAAGCAAAGGCTTCCATATATATGGATAGAAGCAGGCAGACATGAGGCATGTCCTCCTTAAAGCACTAAGGGAAATACTATTGTTTATACAAGAGACAGTAAGAGGTTTCATGTCACAGTGAATGATATTACCTGCTTCCTAATTGCTGCTATATACTACATCTCCTACTTCTGAGGACAGCCATATGCTCAAGCAAGATTAATTTCAGCTGCCAAGTACCTGGAAATCACTTCCTCTGCAGATGTTATAAATATTTCTGCTTAATTTGGTTACTGTATCAGTCATACCTAATACAAGTCAGTTTTTGAAGAATACTAAAGGGTTTAAAAAAACTCCAGATCCCAACCTCATCTTCATTTTGCTAGTGCTAGTGTTAGGCTAGCCAAGCAAGACCAATTCAATTAATACATAATAAAGGATTCTCAAAATTCAAAGATGAACTTGCAAAAACCATTTAGATGAAGTCTTATCACCTGTGGTTATGTTATCTATGTTACTCTCTATGCAAAATAATCTGTTCCTGCATTTAAATACTATACATTGGTGTTCCTCAACAGGTTTCCATACCAGGGTTTGTAAGAGAAAACTAAGGACTCCAAAAGTTACAAGAGCTGCTTTCCTCTTAAACTGTACACGACAGTTAATTTCCTTGCTGGAGAACTCACCTTATTCATATCAAACGTGCGGAACATCTGCTCAATATATTCATTGGCCTCTGGATCCAGCCCTCGAAGCCCAAAGAACTGTTTAAATTCATGTTCAGTCAGCTGTCCAGAAGGACATTCCGTCATGAACTTTTTGTACCAGTGGTGGATCTCAATAGTCTGCAAATCATCCACTGTGGAGCTGCTATTATTCCCCATGTGTATGAATGGTCCAAAGGAAGAGCTCTTCAGGACTGATCCTCTTCCTTCTGCTGCTCTTGCAGTACTGCCCATCTATTCCTCTCCACATTCAACATTAGTCTACGTTGATTGAGGGATCTAAACTTCCAGAAGCCAATTATAAATTTTAATCTTCTTAGAGGCTGATTTACAAATCTGAAAGTTTCAGTGATATAAACAGCTTTCTTAAAAAGGAAAGAAGGAACAAGATAATCTACCAAATCGCTGCTATTTCAGGAGCCAAATCAGGAAGGGTGAAAAGGTTAATCAGGTGCTGGCATCAAGAACTATACTGGTTTTACACACTATTTTTAACTTTGATATAATTAGGTATGAAGATGAAAGGAAAAGGCTACATGCTGTGGGATTTAAGGTGGAGTAAAATTATGTTCTCTAATTGTATTTGAGCGTCTGTCTTCTCAGGAAGAGATCATTTGGGAGTCTAGGACCAGACTATATCACAGAAATTACACATGATATTAATTTATGCCATAAAAAGCTTGTCTCCCCTCACACAGAGGAGCACAGAGGAACAATGGCAGGTGGGAAAACTGAACATCCCCCCTGGCTACTCGCAGGCCCACCACAGCAGAGGCTCATCTCCATATGCACAAGGACACTCGGTCTGGTGGGAGAGCCCCAGTAACCCAGCCAGAGAAAGGGCCCTCTGCCTTGAATCCCTCAGGAGACCATTGCCCCATGGGCTCTGGGGTGACACTCACTACGATGAGTTGAGGAGAGAGGATCTCCAGGGGAAAGGGAGGGATCACAGTGATTTTGGCAGTAATAAACATGGGAAAAGAGAGGGATAAGGGGATAAAAGGGACTGCTCACATGTAAATAGGTTACTGGTCATTACGTGCGTGTGGCCATTGTCTGCATCTAAATAGTGCAGTCTATCTTTCCTTCTCATCAAACTCATCAAACTCCATTCCTAATTTCTGAGAGTGAGCTCTCTATTATGTGTGCATGTGTTCTGTATGGAGGTCTGAGTAGGAGCAGTGGCAGTGGGACTGTGGGTAACACGGGCCTGCATGTCTAGGGTGTCGTTGGCAAGAGGGAGTGAGCATTCATATCAGTGTGTGATCTCCAGCAAACATCAAGCCAAAGGGCCTGGCAATAGGTGTGCCTGGGGAGCCAGGTGTGTTTGTGTGTCTGGGAGTGAGACAACTGGAAGAGTTGGCTGTTGGAGGGACCAGACGGTCTCAGCCAGCTGCTTCAGAGGTGGGAAGGTCTGGACGTCAACTGACAGATCTGTTTGTGTGCACTGCCGGAGGCAGCTGGAGAGAGCAAGGCTCCAGGGCCAGTAACTGGATGGACTGAGAATCTAATTGCAGTTACTGGAGGGATCCCCAGTGCGGATGTTGGCGTTTACAAGAGGATCTGCAGCAGCAAATGGGGAGGGGCTGTTAGCTTCTGAGCTCACAGCTTTGGAGCCAGCAGCCTAGGAGACCAAGAATGCAGGGGCCGGTACTGCACTGGCCAAGTGTCCAAGCCCTGTACAGGAGGGATCCATGTTGTAGGTGTGCATGTATTTCCTCCTAACAACATTTGTCCTGAATAGCCAGAAAGGGAACAAAGTCTTTCAGTGCCACCAGCGCTGGGTGTTTCTCTACCTGTTGTTCTGTGTGGCTGGCCATACGCCTATCACAGAATCACTCAGAAGGGTTGAGGTTGGCAGGGACCTCTGGAGCTAATCTAGCCCAATTAGCCCCTTAGGTAGGGCCTTTGGAGTAGGTTGCTGCTTTCAGGCATATTCTGAATATCTCCAAGGATGGAGGAAACTCCACAGCCTCTCTGGACACCCTCACTGCTCTGTCACCTTCACCGTGGGGGGAGAGAGGAAAAGTGTTTTCATATGTGCAGATGTAATTGCCTGTGTTTCAGTGAGAGCTCACTCTGATGCCATCACTGGGCACCACTGAAAGAGCCTGGCTCCACTGTCTCTATGCTCCCCTTGCAGATATTAATGCACATAGATAAGATCCCCCTCCTGAGCCCTCTCTTCTCTGGGCTAAACAGCCCCAGCCCTCAGCCTCTCCTCATGTGATTGATGCTCCAGCACCTTCATCATCTTTGTAGCCTTTTGTTGGACTCCAACAGTTACATGTGTTCTTCTTATGTGTTCAGAAGCACACTAGTCTCTTTAAACAAATAAAACCAGCAATAGGGAATAACACATAAAAGCTAAAGTCAGAGATGTTTTCATCAGGATTCGAGCAGAAACGTCTGCTAGTTTGGTCTAGAACGTGTGTCACGGTACAGCGAATTCTTGATCTGTCCACACCTTGCTGCAAAGTAAAAGTTATTCAGATTCTGCATTGGATGCTGCATGTGAATAGCTGCATGAAACTTCTGATCACCAAACCACACGTCTTCATTTGAAACGAAAAACAGCTTCTAGGAAGTCTGAGGGCACGGTGGAGCGGGCCGCTCTGGGGGCGGCCCGGGCCGCCCTGAGGGCGGAGCTATCCATCTGGGGGCGGGACCATCCTTGTGGGGGCGGAGCCCTCCTTGTGGGGGCGGAGCCCTCCTTATGGAGGTGGGGCTAGGCGTGAGGCCGCGCGGGTCAAAGCACAACCCGGCCACAGTCTCATGACTTGCCCTCAACGTGGCTGGGGAGGCTTTGCTGATTGGCTGTTTCCATGTTATCGGGCGGATCCCAAAGCCCTATAGGGGATTGGTGATTTCCCGACATGTGTCAGTCTAACAGCGGCGCCGGGACTGCTGCCGCCTCACGATTAGCGATCGCCACGTCTATCTCTTGGGCGCTGCAGCTGATTGGCTTTCCCCGAAAGGAGGTGGGCCCTTCCTGAGGGCGGAAGTGTCGGCAGCGTGTTCCGCTGCTGAGGTGGCTGGTGTCGTGGCGTGGCTCGTGCTGGAGCTCTGTGGGCGCGCGGCGCTGGCGCGGCAGGTTAGTTCCCGCAGCCCCCGCTTTCCGCAGCCCCCCTTCTGCGCCCGTCCCGCGCCGGCTCTGTCCTACCGTTCCCGCGGCCCTGGACCGTCGTCCGTGTGGGAGCGAGCCTGGCGGCCGCTGGAGATGCTGTCGGCCAGCAGGGCTGCGGGAAGCCGGGGTGGCGGGAGTCCGGCAACTTTCCCCTCCCCTGGCCCGCCCGAGCCTGCGCTGCGCCGGGATCGTGGCGCTGCTTGAGCCTGCAGCCCGGCCCGTGTCCTGCGATGCCCCATGCGAGGTGGGGGAGGGGCGTCACCGGCCTGTCTGCGCGGCAGGGGCTGCCGATCGTGCCTTGATGCCGAGGCTGAGGGGCAGTGCGAGTAAAGGTCTGTCTATCCCTTGCGATTCCTCTGCCAGCTTGAGAGGGTCTTGCGTCTGCTCTGCAGCGGCGATGACTTTGGCACCTGTTTGCCTCCCGAAGACAGAAAACAGAGCTAAACATAGAGGTGATGGGAGAGAAGGGCTGTGATAGAGCAGATTTCTCAGAGGTAGAGCTGCTCCCTAGAGATAAAAACACATCAATTTATGTCCCAGTTGTTCTTTGTTGTATGGAATGGACTTAGGCTTTTGGGATTAATAAAGAGAAACACATTTCTGTGTAGAGGAGGCTGTGTTAGGAACACTTCTCAGACTGCAGTCTGAATGCTGAAGGGAAGGTCTCATGGGCAAAAGTGTGTTAGTCATGGGAATGTCCAGCAAACCTTTATCTTCAAGTAAAATTATAATACAAACTATGCTGACTTAAAACATAGAACGCTATTCCTTGTGTGTCCTGCTATTAATCACAGAAATGAAAATCTGTACCAAAGTCATACAGATGTGGGTGTGATCCTGGAAGAGCAATATACTTGTCTCTGCCAGCTGTACTGTGTATTTATTTGGGTGAGGTAGTAGAGCACAGAATAACCCCTGTCCTTTTTTGTTTGCCTCCTTCTGTTTATAAGGAAATTGTCCAGCACTGTAGATTACTTTCCTGATCTCAGCTCAGAAGTAAATGCAAAATGCAAGCTTCCATGTTTTCTTGTCACAAGTCCCTGAGGCTAATGAAGACAGCTACCACCTTGTGTCCTGACTGCCAACTTTGTAACAGTATTTAAAGCTATGTTATCTTTTTTCCTAGGATTCAATATTACAGTCATGAAGTTGTAGTGAGATCTATAAATTGAATCTTTATGCTGGAATATGTAATTTCTGTGGTTACATTGGTAATGGAGAAGAGAATGGAGGAATAAAAATATGTTGTGCCCCCAGATCACTGATAAAAAAATAACTTTTTATTTATTTATTATGAAGGATGGCTCTCTATTATGAAGATGGATCTCTAAACTGTCTTGGTGCTTCTACCAAACAAATTCTTTGTTTCATCTGGATTCAGTCTTAAATGAGTGGTCTTGCTGCAGGTCACATGGTAAAGTGGTATGCCATCTGTGCATTTGGCACCAGTTTCCAATCAATTTCCTATTTTTTTTTTTTCTGCTATTTCCTGTCATCCCAAAGACTTGATTTGTGCTTTGTTTGGTTTGTTGTTGCTGTTGACTGATAGATAAACCATCTGCAGTCCCAAATGAGAATATCATTTATGTGAAATAACAACTTAGTATGTTCTCCCTGTGTTTTTGGACTGATTGCTGGACTTTTCTGCTTTTATTTATGTATTTATTTATTTGTAAAATGGAATTTTACAAAATGGAGTAATGTTTTTCTCCTTCTGTCATATCTCTCAGACTGTGAGATTTTGTTGCAAGGATTCTCTGTTTCATGTCAGTTTGTCCTGTGCAACAAGGCCTTAATCTTAATTGAGATCTCTAAGCTTATTGTTTTATGTAATATTTAAGGACATCAAAATATAACTATTGTGAAAATTAGACTTGCGCAAGAACACATTTATTTATTTATTTTTGACTCACTTTAACAGAATATAAAAGACCTGAGTTCAGTTTATTAAAGTCCATGTCTGTGCAAATAGGTCCAGGTAGGCCAAGGCTCTTCTGAGCCAGGCCCTATCAGTTTGAGTTCAGTATCAGGACAAAGGCCAGGGAATCTTGGGTTTTTCTACATCATCCATGTCTTCTTCCTGAAACTGCTGTGCTTCTAGATATGCAGATATATATTGGGCCCCGTGATATTTTTTGGTTACATTAGGTGTCTGCAGTTGGCTAGGTTCTGCTTTGTCCCATGTTGCTAGTATGTTATCTCAAGGTGTAACGTTATGATTTTGTTTCATGTCATCTCTCAACTGTGTCTTGTGTATTTGTACCTTTGAGAAGTTAAGGGCTAATAAATTATTGGAAGATCAGATGCATCCTGTTCAAATATTGGTTACAGTCAGAAAGAGACATTTTTACTTTTTGACTGGTTGGTTTCTAAAGTGCGATTTTGCCATGGCCAGGGCAGCAGGGCTTGGTTTTTGCTAGAGTGTTGTGAGCATTGTGAAATAGAGCATTTCACTAGAACATTATTGTTTTATGAAACCATAAACACTACTAATCTTACAATGATACAATGATTCCTGGTCTTGAAACCAGTCTTTCAATATTACCAACTTCATGAATAGTTAATATGGAGGAAGAATTTTTTCTAGTAGTTGTAAAGCGTCTGTTACTCTAGAGTTCGGTGCCTCAGTCTGATCCAGGTGAGACGACAAGTACTAATACTTTTTCACTGATCATTATATTCATATAGAGCATGTACCATCCCAGTTTTCTGAGAGTGTTCTTCTCGGGTAGCTTCACCCTCTAGGGCGAGAGGCTGTCTGAGGCCTGGCTTGTTGCCTCATGTTTATTCACTTCACTGAAAGCTTCTCAAGCATTTTATTCTGTAAGCTGCAGAGACCAAGGGTTTCTGCATATATCATGAGAAGTCAGGGCATGTCTCTACAAGAAAAATCCTTTTTGTGTGTGTGTTTAATGCAAATAATTGATTGTAATAGTCCCAAAGAGTACCGTGTAGAATGGAAATAGTTTGATTCCTCCTTTCCAGCTGGATAAATTGTCTTCCTTTTCCCCATTTCTTCCCCCTTGTGTATGGCCAATAACAATTTGCACTGTGACATTTTCTACTTCTGTAAAATTGGGTGGTTGAAAGGTGTGGCTATTATGCAATTATTGTTCTCTCCATTGTTAATATTTACGCACTTGAACTGAAGGTGTCAGAGGAAAGATTTTCTCACTAAGATAAAGGAAGTCAGGAATGAAGTGATTGTTGTAGCCAGTTTTAGAAGCCTCCTTACTTACCTAAACAGAGGCAACTTGTCCATATTAAAAGATTTCATTTGATGGAGGCATTCCTAAATAAATTGTCAGTTAAATTGTCAGTTAATTATTTTAAGTTAAACTTGAGCTTGTATCTAGTGTGAGTTAGTCTAGTTTCAGTCTGTACTGCTGGAGCTACTTTTACATTTGTAGAAGCATCCTGTTGTCCAGATGGCTAATGAAGACTTTAGTCTGCTAGTCTTCCCAAAGTGAGAAGTACTGCTGGCCAATACTATCTGGTAGAGTACTGCTGATTTTTTTTTTTTTTTTTTATTTGTTTTTGGTCCTTCAGCTCTGTATGCTAGATCAGTTTGGCTTCTGAGTTTCAAGAAAAGGAAAAGCTGGTCTGCTAAGGAGCAAAAGGTCTGCCAAGCAGATAGGGGGCATTTGCCATCTCCAGACTACACCCCAATGTGGAGGTCCTGTCTCGTTACATATGTAGCATGCAGGGGTCTCCTAGTCTCTCAATGTATTTGCGTTTACGAGAGACTCAATGGAGGCTACCACCTCCACTGCTTATTACCTGAAAACTTCTCTTTAGCTATTTACAGGCCATGTTTGAGTGTATATTCTTTTCAATAAACTTAACAGACTGCAGCTCTGCAATATCATTAAGGATATTGCATATCAACTAACTATGAGAGTAACTTGAAATCTAGTATAAACACCTGTTTGCAATCATACCTTTGCCATTGCATGTGTATCTTGCTTATTACAAATATATCCTCCACTTACGTGTTCAAAGAGTCTGTTTTAAAATGATCATTTATTTATTCCGGAGACTTTTCTTTGTCAACAGACGAGATTGTTCCCTTTAAGCCTGGACTCCTCCATAACATTAGAAGTCATTGTGAAGGGTTACTTATTTTTCGTAGCAGTTTTGATTCTAACTGTATTGTGATTCTTTTTGTTTCAGGCTCAAGATGCTGAGCCGTTTGTCAGGGTTAGCAAATACTGTTTTACAAGAGCTATCAGGTGATGGTGCAGATGCAGTTATCGAATCCTCTACCACAGTAAGTATATTGTGGAAAGACTTTCAGATCTTACTGAGACTTGTTTGTCTTATTGCAGTCAAATGACTGCAATGAGAACTATTTTCTGTTTCTTCATGGCTGAGAGCTATGCTGAACTATTGTTTCCTGCATTCCTGACCTCGTTCTTCAGTCAGCACTTCTGTAGGACAGATTATAATCTGTTTAGTTTCCACATCTCAAGGTGATCTGAGAAAGGAAATCAGAGTTATAGTGAAGAAATGGGGTAATGGGTACAAGTTGAAACACACGAAGTTCCACCTCCATGTGAGGAAGAACATCTTTTCTGTGAGGGTGACAGAGCAGTGGAACAGAGAGGTTGTGGAGTCTCCTTCTCTAGAGATCTTCCAAGTCCGCCTGGATGCCACCCTGTGCCACGTGCTCTAGGTGTCCCTGCTGGAGCAGGGGGGTTGGACTAGATGATCTCTAGAGGTCCCTTCCAACCTTAAACATTCAGTGATTCTGTGAAATAACTAGTGATCCCATTTATTAGAAAGGGAAGCTCCGAGCAATTGGGGAACATGCTGAAGCTGAATCTGCTTGTCACTCTTTGGTGCTTAAGGCAGTGAATAGCCTATGAGCAGTAGAATCCCTATGAGCAGTAGAATCTCCTTTATGCCGTTCATTTTAAATTTACTGACATTATGTTACAGCAAGGGTACTTTTTCTGTATTTTTTTCAAGAATATCCTGAACTTAGCTCCTGATTTCACCTAAATCGTAGTCTTCTGTAGGCCAGATAAAATGTTTGCAAGGGACAAGACCACAGCGCTTGAAAGTGAAGCTGAATATACCATATGAATGCTATGCCACAGTCTGCTTATACTTGGTCCTCCAGAGCACTCATTACTCATTTCCCTCTTTTGAGGTACAAGTTTTAGAATCAGGAACAGAAATCATGGAGGAGACACCTGAGGATGTGCTAGAGCGCCTAGCTCAAACAGAAAAACTAGTTGTCCATCTGAAGGATTTGGTACGAGAAAAGGATTCTCTGCTCCAGCAAAAAGAAACTGTACTCAAGGTAATTTCTTGTTGTTGTTCCTGGACCTCTGATGGAGTGAGATGATTGTACAGCTTTCAGTGAAATCCAGTCTCTGATTTCTTTTGAGCCTCATAGACAGTTATGCTACCAAATACATGGATTCCAGAGAGTGATTGTGGGCCCCTAAGCCAAGAGATGTAGGTTGGCTTTTGTCCAGTCTGCCTATGGGTAGTTCCCTCTGGATTACTTTAGGGCACCTAGTTCTAGTCTATTGTTACCTCCATATTATGCAGCATTTTTGTCTTTGAGCAACTCTAGGTCCACACAGATTCCAGCAGCTCTAAGACATGCTAGCATTTTCTGTGGGTTCTTTTTTCCCCTGGTTCAGAGTGTCTGAGATAAGTGGGGCTGTACTGCAGTCACCCAGCAGTACAGTGGTTTATGGCATGTAATCAAAGACAGGCATTACATACCCTGAGGCATGACATAAGAGACTATGCAGTTAGTTGAGGATGCAGTGCCTTCTGAGATAGTGTTGAGGGTCTGCAGCATAGAGGAATTTAAGTTTCATTTGTACTGACTGCTAGGAAAGGTATCTGGCTGAGCTATCCTCTGAATTTTTTTCTCTTCTAAAGAGAAGCAACTGGAGCATGAGAAGCTAACTGTTTTGCTGCATGTAGTGGTGGGTTCAAAGCAAGCTTGTTTCCTGGACATTTTTTTTGCTTGTCACTCTTAGTGTAGGGACAGATTTGAACAAAAACGAGTGGACTGTTTCACAAAGTTTTTAACTTCTAATGGTGTTTTCAGAGAGATGCGTAGCACTGTAATCTGTAATCTTAAGTACATCTGTCTCCTTTTGCAGGAAGAGCGGGAGGCTGCAGATGCTAAACTGATGAAGCTGAAGCTTCAGGCCAAAGCCAAACTGGCATCTCTGAACAAACGCATTGAGGAGCTGACAGAGAAAGGATCATCGTTGCCGGTGCAGACCTTGTCAGAAGAGCAGATCTGTCCGAAGGTTGGGAGAACGGGGCTATGTGAAAGATGTTAGCCTATGTTAAGATCTGGTGCCACCCTACATTTTTAGGTCCCAGTGAGCTGATAGGTCCTGCCTGTCTTAGTAGTAGGGCATTTATAGTTCCATCAAGGATGTCTGTACTCAGGTAAGCCAGTCTGCTCAGCATGTTTGTGCTGCAGAGGTCCTTGGAGTGCACAACTTAATCTCCTCAAGTGTATGGGCCAGTTCTACTTTGTGTATCTTCAGTTATTTGTAGTAAAGTTACTTCTCACATAATTCGTCTATCTGTCTGGTATTTGTTTCAATGTATAATCTGTGATGTGACTACAGCAAGTAAAAGGAAAGGCAGGCTGGAATGCAAGAACAAGGAGGTAAGGAGCTCATTAAAATTGAGAGATAGTAACTTAGTAAATATTTACAGTTATATTTTGTAGAGTTGTAGCTTCCTGTGCTATCACATGTGATCAAATTTTACTGTTAACAAGCTATATTTCTGTAACATCAGGTAAAAATGCCCTATATTGGGGTCATTAAGGAACTGTTAGCTACTAGGTAGAAAATTCCATTGGAGTTGGTAATTTTTGAAATTGTTCTCAGTTATTATTTTGCTTGAGATAAGCTCTGATGGCTGTGTGCCTGTGTGTGTCTTTTTGTTTGTTTCTTTGTTTGATTTGTTTTTAAATTAGGCAGGTAAATGTGGTAGAAGTCCAAACAAGTGATCAAGCTCTCATTTAAAAAACAAAACAAACAAAACCCCAAAAAACTCAGGACATTGAATGGTGTTCAGTAAAAAAAAAAAAAAAAAAAAAAAAAAAAAGGTATTTTAGAAGCATTAAAGAAAAGATTAAAAGATTATAGGAAACATTAAAAGAGTGAATGTGAGTGTTTAAAGGTGAAGTGTAAGATGAGTTGTGCTACTAGTGGAGGAAAGATTATTCTTATGACTCCTAATGTTGATTGGCATCACCAAATCATGGAAACTTGCTATTATGATTCAGTTTATAATAATCTTGGAAATAATTTTCAGTTCAAAGGAGACTTGATTTTCACATAAGAATTGCATGATCTTGAGGATTAGCTCAATATAAAAATGAGATAAAACTTACTAAGTGCAAGGTCAGCCATCTGTAGTATACTGCCATTACGCATACCTGGAGTAAAAAAAAATATTCAAAGTGGTTTATCTGCAGAGGACAGTGAAGGTTTTGGAGGCTGTGTAGCTTTGTCACTCAGCATTACTCTCCTGTTGCTGAAGCTTTGTGTAGCTTATTCATATGTAGCATGTACAGGTTTGTTATGTTGCATTGCGTAGACTTTCTTTTATGGACTAATGAGCATTCTTGCTGAAAAATTCAAATTCATCGTTAAAAGAAAACAAATCCCCCAAAGCAAGAGTTTGTTATACTAGTTGATCCCTGTATCAGTGCACTGTAGATTTAAGAGAAGACCTACCTTTTATGTGGTAAACAGTTGTCTTTCCAACTATTGTAGCAAGAGTGGCAAGGCTTCACTTGGATTGTTGTCATGTTCTATTTGCTTGGAGTCAGGAAAGATGAATGCTGAGCAGCAAAATAATTTTCATTTCCCAATCGCCTTAACTGCTTTTACTAGTCACTCAGAATAGCTTGGCTGTTTAGCCAATATAGGCTGAGGGGAAATACGATTTTCTTGTGTAACTATATGAGGATGGTAAACATCAAGACTGTAGAAACTTTGTTGAAGTAAAAGGGCAGTGTAACAGATGAAGGAATAGTTCTAAGTTATTTATGAAGGAAGATTATTTAGAAAAAGTTTATAATTGGAGGAATGAGCTCTTAGTACAGCCTCCAGTGAAAATGCTGTGGACCAGAGCCTGAGTGTCAAGGCAGAACAGCCATTCAGAGAAATTATTTTTAAGATGATTACCTGCAATATTACATAATTGTATTTGCCCTGCAAAGCACTTAGACATATACTTGTAAGGCTGAACTTGCTGAGGAGCTATCACAGAATGGTTAAGATTGGAAGGGACCTCAGAAATCATCTAGAGTGTTGGCCACTCCACCCAGTTTGGTCTCATCTGCAAACTTGCTCAGGATGCCCTCTGTGCCCTCATTGGAGTCATTGATGAACAAGCTGAACAGCACTGGGCGCAGTACTGATCCCTGGGGGCACCACTGCCCACAGGCCTCCAACTAGACTCAGCCCGATTTATCACCACGCTCTGAGCTCTGCCAGCCAGTTCTCAATCCACCTCAGCTATGGATTCCTATATTTTTATTTATTTCCCCAAGTAGATGTTGCCTTGAGTAGCGGTGATATTTACATTTCCTAGACAGATATCCTTTAATTTGAAGAAAAAATGTTTTAGATTAGGGTTAGATGTTGTGCTGAGGTATTGGCTATTACTTGTTCCTTTTGCTAATCAAGAGGAATAAATATAGCAAAGGGATTTTTTTCTCTCTGATGGGGGCCACATAGGAAGGGTGTATTTTGAAAATCTCATTGGCATTATTACTTGTTGAGCTTGAGTGCCTCATTTTCAGGGAAAGCCTTATATTGGCCTACCTCTTATGATGAGCTAATAGCCATTTATATGCAGAACAATTAAGATTCTCTTAAGTGGGTAAATGCAAACTGCATTTAAGATATGATAGGTTATACTTCATGGGAAAACATGACATTTGAAAGCTTGAGCTTTGGGAAGCCTGAGGCTGTGCTCCTGTCCTTAATTGGGGTATTTCTTGTAGTGCTGAGTGTGCAAAGACTTGATCTTGATCAGAGGCTTTTCCAAATCCTGCTGTAAATATAAATCCTGAAAACTAATCCGAAGTAAACACACTAATCCACCCTTTCCCACCCAGCACCTGCTTTGCCCCAGCCTTTGTATGTCTTGCTTCTGAAAAGCTTCCTTGGGTTTCTTTTGATCTCTGCTCTTTCCCCTGCCCTGTTCTACCTCTGAATTTAAGTGCGGTTTTTTCTTTGTCTATGTACTCTACCAACTTCTAAAGCCCTTTTCTGTGGGTAACATCTTTGAAGAACACTAGCTTCTTATTCATCATATTACACTGACATATCCTTATAAATGCCCTTATAAATTTTAAGAATGATTTTAAAGTACTTCAGTATTCTCTAGCTTTTATATGTCATTAGTGATCTTCACCCAATACCTGTAGCAAGGAATAGGAAAGAGATGCATTTTATATAAATTTAGTTAGAAGTCCTCTGCACTAATAGCTTGAGGAAGTTGTGAGTGCTGATGCAGTAGCAATGGAAGACTTTTTCTTGCTTTTCAGTGACCATCATGGTTTGCTGGACTTGGTATGTGACAGTATGTTGTGTAATAGTGTGGTATTAGAGAATTGCCTGCCTTATACATAGCTTTATACAAGATAAAAAAAAGGCTGCAGGTATGTTGAAGTACATGTAGCTTAAGCCCATACTTTATGAGGAAAGGCTGTCTGAATTTCATCAGGGAATTTTAGTACGTCAGAATGGAGTAGAACTGATGATTACTTGACATATTTCCTTTTCCTATCAGATTCATTGTTGTAAATCCCCATGTTCTAAACAGTTATTTTCCATAGGCATTTTCTGTAGTTCAGAATGCTTAATGTCTGTCTCAAGTTGTCAACTGTCCCTTGGTGAATATTCTTCTGTTACTAACTAACAAATAGTGAAATGCAACAGTCTCACAAATCAAGGCAGTCATATCTTAGACTATGTTATTATATTTGCTTTAGCAATATGGTTTAGCTTGGGTTATATGATAAAATGACCAATCCTGGGTAATTGGCCTTCCAAAGTGACTTGAATAAATGTTGGTAAATCACTTACATATTAGTGAGGTCATCTTGCACACACCTAGACAGAAATAGGGAAATTAGGGAGTTAGGTTAGGCTAACTTTGTTTTTAAGAAACAAAATTTGTGCTGCCATCCAGAGGGACTCAGACAGGTTGGAGAGTTGGGCAGAGAGGAACCTCATGAGGTTCAACAAGGACAAGTGCTCAGTTAACTTTACTGTTACTTCCTCCCCTTCTTTCCCTCTGCAGTGTCAGAACAACCAAAATACAGATGAAGGGCTTGGGGAGGAAGCTGTAATACTGAAAGAACAGCTCAGGGAGCAAGAGAAGACTGTTAAGGAACTGAAGGAACAGCTGCATTTAGCTAAAGTGAATCTGGAAGATGTTGAAATCAAGTATGCTACACAGGTATGGAAGAAGAATTTTTTTCAGTCATCCACCTGTGTATGTGCGTGTATTTCCCACTGCTTACCTCTACTGACACAATTTAAGACAGCCAGTCATTCTGCAAGAAATACTCCTGTGTTATATTACATTGGAATTATTAAGGAATCATTTTTGTTAATGTTATAGAAGTCAATTTTAAATGTTTGTTTTTTGAGTGGGGCTATATGCTATGCAACTGTAAAACCAAAAGGTTTTGTATTTGAGGTTATGTGATAATTATATTTGTAAATGAAATTTCTACACCTTTTGCTTTTTGGTGTCTGAAATATTATCAGTTGCTATGTAGATATGAGTAGAATAAAGATAAAGTTTTGATCTAGGTAATGTGGAGGAACTACCATGCTGAAGATTGCCTGGTGTGCTGTTGCATACTGAAAGCAGGCCTACCTGTAGGCCAAGCTCATGACATTCTCAGTTCTTCTATTTTCTGGCTTATGATTTCAGCTGAGCACCCTGCAGGAAGTGATTCAGGAAAGAGAAGCTCTCCTAAAGGAGCAGGTTCACCACCAAACTGAATTTCTCAAGACTGTGGCCCAGTCAGATCTGGAAGTGGAGATGCAGCAGGTAAGTTTGAAGTATAATCTTACAATGTATGTGGAAGGAGAAGTGCAAGTTTACTTTTCTGAAGACACCCTGAGAGAGTAGTTCTCAGGAAAGTATCTCAAGAAGGATGATGAGAGGTGATTTATTTTTATTTTTCCATATGCTAATATAAACTTTCAGAATCCTAACTTCAATCTGGTGACCTTCTGTAAACTTTGAGGTGGTTAAAAGTTAGTTTAGTGTGCCCTTGCTTCCTGTTTGTCAAACAGTAGTGAGCTTTTTTTCTTTTATTTACAGTGGTTCCAGAACAAATACCAACAAAAATGAAATTTAGGCTGTTAAAGTAAATGCCTTATGAAAAGTAGGTAAATGGATGAATATAGGAAAACTAGACCTCTTAGGTCAGCCTTTTGGATACTGATATAGCAGTGTGTCTTACAGAACCTGCATACCCTTCAGAGGAAGATAGAGGAACAAGAAGCAGCCTTGCTAGGAAGGACTCAGGTGGTACAATTGCTGCAGCAGGAATTACATGATGCTGTACAACAAAAGCAGGTATATTTTCTTGCTTTGCTTCTTGCCTTATTGTTGTTTATCTTTACTGATAGAAGGTGACCTTGTCAGTAGCCCAGAAGCTAAGTAGGGACTCCCTCAACTTGAGATGAAAACTCTTAATTCTTTAATAGAGGGTAATTTAGCTTGTTTGGGGAATCTGATGATTCATGGGGCTTTGTCTCAAATGTAAGATAATCCTCCCATTGAAAGAAGAAAAGGTAAACATTTTAAGAAATATAAAAAACCAAAAGCCTAAAATATTAAACTTGATTCTTTCCATTATTTCATATATGGCCACCCAGAGTCCTACTTTCTCCAACGACTGACGTGTGTCCCTGTAGCGGCTATACTCAATTGTGTTAGGGACCAAGAATCTTGTTATGGACCCACCTCATATGTATAGCCAAGAATTTGTATAATTGAAGTTTTAACAGTTTAATCTTAAAAAGTCTTAAAAAGACCAGATGCAGAGAAGGAAGAAAGGGGAAAGGGGGAGGGCTGCTGCTACTACTATACAAAAAAGACCTCAGTAACGAGAATATAGCTAGCATTGTTACAGAACAGAATCATAAAATCATTACAGTTGAAAAAGACCTTCAAGATTGAGTCCAACTGTAAGTGCCTCAACACCATACCTGCTAAACCATGTCCTCAAGTGCCTCACCTTCAAGTTTCTTGAACACTGCCAGGGACAGTGACTCCACAACTTTCCTGGACGCCCTGTTCCAATGTTTGACTACTCTTTCTGTGTAGAAATTCTTCCTAATGTCTAACCTGAACCTCCTCTGGTGCAACTTGAGGCCATTTCCTCTTGCTCTATCTGCAGTTATTCTGGAGAAGAGATCGACCCCTGCCTCACTACAACCTCCTTTCAGATAGTCATAGAGAGTGATAAGGTCTCCCCTGAGCCTCCTCTTCTCCACACTAAACAACCCCAGCTCTCTCAGCTGCTCCTCATAAGGTCTGTGCTCCAGCCCCTTCACCAGCTTCATTGCCCTTCTTTGGACATGCTCTAGCACCTCCATATCTTTCTTGTAGTGAGGGGCCCAAAGCTGAACACAGTCTTTGAGGGGCGGCTTCACTAGCGCCGAGTACAGGGGAACGATCACTTCCCTGGTCCTGCTGGTTACACTGTTCCTGATACAAGCCAGGGGGCCGCTGGCCCTCTTGGCCACCTGGGCTCACTGCTGGCTCATGTTCAGTTGGCTGTCAACCAACACTCCGGATCCTCTTCTGCCGCACAGCTCTCCAGACACTGCCCCAAGCCTGTGGAATCATAGAATCCTTAAGGTTGGAAGGGACCTTTAGAGATCATCTAGAGGACCCTAGACCTCTAGGTGCAGGGTCACCTAGAGCATGTGGCACAGGATTGCATCCCAGTGGGTTTTGAATATCTGCAGAGAAGGAGATTCCACAACCTCTCTTGGCAACCTGTTCCAGTGCTCTGTCACCTGTAGTGTTGCATGGAGTTGTTGTGACCAACGTGCTTGGCCGTGTTGAACCTCATGCATTTGGCCTCAGCCCACCAATCCAGCCTGTCCAGATCCCTCTACAGAGCCTCCCTACCCTCAAGCAGATCAACTCTTCCTCCCAACTTCGTGTTGTCTGCAAACTTGCTGAGGGTGCCCTCAATCCCCCTCATCCAGATCATCGATAAAGATATTCAAGAGGACCAGCCCCAACACTGACCCCTGGGGAGCACCACTCGTGACCAGTCGCCGGCTGGGTTTAACTCTGTTCACTACCACTCTCTGGGCCCAGCCACCCAGACAGTTTCTCACCCAGCGAAGAGTCCACTGGTCTAAGCCGTGAGCTGCAAGTTTCTCCAGGAGAAGGCAGTGGGAGATGGTATCAGAGGCCTTATGGCAGTCTAAGGAGACCATGTCCACAGCCTTTCCCGCATCCAGTAGGCGAGTCACCTCGCCTAGTTGTAGAAGCACTTTGGGTGGTGAGGCAGGACCTGCCTTTCATGAACCCATGTTGGCTGGGTCTGATCCCCTGGTTGTTGGCACACATGCTGTGTGATTGCCCTCCAGATGTACCTCTCATTTCTTGTATGGCCTCTCAAGTCAAGACAGGGTTTCAGACAGGGCAGGGAAGTGAGTACGTTGCATTGTCAGCACTGCAAGTCTTTAGATAAGAAATTTGATGTTCATTTTGATGGGTTCTGCCTCTCCCAGGATGCGTTTAGGGTTTTTTGTGCTCTTATCCCTTGCATTTTCTTCAGTGGTCTGCAAGTTTACATTACATCTGAATTTACTATATATGGTGTGTTTTATGTCTGTTACATACTATTTGTTTGTTCACTTTGTTAGCTCTACCTGTTTATCTCCAGGACTGTATTTTTAAGCTAATATTTGAATTGATTATTGTGGCGGCAATTGAGGAGCCGGGGCTAGCAAGCTTATTCTTCATCAGGTCCTGATTTTCTAATTCTGGCCAGTCCGTATTTGCGCACTTCACCAGTCTATATGCATTTATAGGATGTTCTATCGATCCTTCTGGGTCAGGGGTTGAGTTCCTAGTCAGCACATCTGCTCCTTCAGCCCAGTCTTTGATCTGTATGCTCTTGGGTTCTTCTGCTTGGATATATTCCTTTTAGGGTTGTACTAGCTACAGCTGTGGCTCATTTTCCACATGGCCCTCACCTGGGAAGTCGTCTCCCAGGTGCTCAAGATCCGAAGGTGGCTGGGGTGCCCATTCAGACTTAATGTTATCAGTCTTGCTGGGCCTGCTACAGATTACAGCCTTTGGGTCTCTAGCCCAGTGTGTGAGCCGTATCTCTTATTCCCTGCCTCCATGTATTCCCTTGCATTGTGTTCTGGGTCCCCACGTCAAGGCCTCTGCTGTAATACCAGACCTATATTTCTCTGTGCAACATCTTTATGCTAGTCGTAAATGTTTAGGGTGGTGACTAGTGGCACAAAGTTCAGTTGGAGGCCAGTAGCTAGTAATGTATCTTGGAGTCCAGTCCTGTCATGTATGGCCTGGATGATGGGACAGGCGTGCCCTGAGCCAGTCTGCTGATGATCCAAAAGTAGGAGGAGTGGCAGATACAGCAGAGAGTTGAGCTGCCCTTCAGAAAGACCTTGACAGGCTGGAGAGATGGACAGAAAGGAACCTCATGAAGTTCAGTACAGGGAAGTGCAAAGTCCTGCAGCTGGGAGGAATAGCCATATGCATCAGCACAGGCTGGGGGCCAGCAGGGTGGAGAGGTGCTCTGCAGAGAACAAACTGGGAGTCCTGGTGGACAAGAAGTTGACTGTGGGACAGCAGTGTGCCCTGGTGGCAAAAGGTGGCCAAATGCTGTCTCCTGGGCTGCAGTGGGCAAGAAAGGCTGAGGGCTGGGGCATTTTAGTCCAGAGAAGAGAGGGCTCAGGAGGGGGATCTTATCTTTGTGCATTAATATCTGCAAGCTAGAGTTCTGTATTCTTTTTTTTTTTTAATACCTTTTTGCGATCAAAATTTGGAGCTTTTTCTTGATAGCTGTCTTCCTGCCTCTAGTCACAGAGTAAGACTAGATTACAGTGTGGGTCCCAAGGGAGCTTCTTCTTGTAAGAGGGTCCATACTGGGTTAGGTCTGAGTTTTGCCTTCTCCTCGATGCTTTTTTTCCAGCAATACTAATGAATCCTGTCTTGCCTCAGACAAGTGCTGGGAGAAAATATATCCCATCTGGACTCTCAGAACTGCCCCTTGAGCATTTCTCCTGCAAGTCTCCCCAGTTCCCCAGTTTCTCCAGACGCTGTGTTCATAGGTTGCACAATAATCACCCAGTCCAGTGTGGGATGCTCTTTGTCCCCTTCTGACTTTTTTTTTTTTATTTTTGACTCCCTTCCAACACTTCTGTTGATTGCTTGTTCGTTGTTCCTTGTAATTGCTTGGGTTTTTTTTCTCTCTCTCTCTCTCTCTCTCTCTCTCTCTCTCTTTTTTTTTTTTTTTTTTTTCCTTTGCTTCCTCCCCTTTTTGGGGAGGAGAGATCATTTTTCTTTCCTCTAAAAATGAACTTGTGGCTACTGTTCTGTTTTCACTCCTTCTGTTCCCTACTCTAAACCAAGATTTCTCTTTTCCTTAACCACCTTGACAATTCTGCTTTCTCCCAGCATTGTTCCTTTCAGGTTGCAAATAACAGGACAATTTCTAATTATTTGGGATCTTTGCCACATTTATTTCTTCCTTTCTACTACTGAAATACTTAAAAAGGCATTTTTAAGATATGATTCATACATATTATTTGGTGCTGTTACCCTTGATGAGACTTAAACTCATTTCTGTATCCTTCTACAGGCATTCCTAGAACAGTGCCAGACAATGGAAGTGGAGCTAAACTCCCTGAAGGACATGCTAAATGCAGAGAGACAAGAATTTCAGAACCTCAAGGAAAAGATGGAGCTGGAACTAGCTGAGAGGAAGCTGACCTCCCATCGCTTGCAGGAAGAGGTACAGGAGCTCTCAGGAGAATTGGAACAGGCAAGAAGAGTGCAAGCTGAATTAGAGATGAAATATAGAGATCTAGAGCAGAAACAGAGCCTGGAAGTAGAAGAGAAAAACCTTCAGATCACTTGTCTTCAGGGGGCTGAGCAAGAGCTGCAGTCTAGCTGTGCTGCCCTTGTAGCTGAAAACCATCAGCTGAAACAAGATGTTGACCGGTTGCTGGTGCTGTCTACTGAGAACTGTGCTGCAATACAGAAACTGCAAGGTGAGTAAGCACAGGCACTGGGTGTAGCAGGTTCTCAGTAGCCAAAGGATCACTGGATTGGTTTCTGCTTGGCTTTGTTTTTATATTAAAAAAAAAAAAAAAATGCTATAACACTTCCTAATTACATAGTAACCTAAGAGTGTTCTTATGTTATTGTTCTTATCTACTGTATCATGCTAAAGCCCCCTCTGGTGATATTGTACCTTTCTATCTGGCAGTAGCCAAAGCCAGAAAAAAGAGCCTACGGATCTGGCAGCAGATCTGTTTTCCTTGTGTATTGACCCAGTTTATTAGCTGTGGGGCTTGTGGATTTCCTGAGCCATTTGTATGAATTTTAAAATGAATTTTAATATGAATGAATTATTAAAATGAATAAGCGAATTTAAAATGAATTTTAATAGCTTTTTTCTTTCTTTTCCTTCTTCCATGTGCTTTTTTTCATTGTGTTGTATTGTGTGGCAAGGAGATCTGAATCTTAACAGCTTAACACCTTTTGATTTGAGCCTTTTTCCTGCAGACTTCTTTTATAGGAAGAAACAATGTGTAGTAATCATACTGAAACTTTAATGTTCTCTTCTACTATAAAAAAGGCGTATTTAATCTACCAACCTCTCTTCTTGTAATGGCTTCCATGTGTTAGAAATAGTGCAATAGCTGCATTCATTCTTTCCCCCTCCTCCTTGCCCCCCCAATGTTCTTATTCTATTGTAATTTGGTGTACAGCTCTCAAAAGTTGTTTCCCCTTTTGGGAAAAATGAGATGTTAGAGCTGCAAACACTGAGAGGCATTATCTGATCTATAAACTGCCTAAGATGTTAATTCTTAATTTTTTGAATGACTCTTCTACGGAAGCTTCAGAACCAAGGGAAGCAAGCTGTTCATACTGTTTCTCTGTAAATTTATATTGAATTAGAACTAATAGCATTGTCCTTTGCCTAAAGCTGTTATTTCATATAGATATTCTTCTAGCTACTTAAAGGGCCCAAAATTGAAGTGGAGATGGAGAGATAAAGGATTTTGTATACTAGTGTACATATATATGAACTGTGTATATTTCAGCAGAAAAAGTAAGAAAGTATCTTTAACTCCTTCTCCTCTAGATGAGTTGATGCAAAAATCTGAGGAATTTGTAAGCTGTCAGAATGAACTAAAATCCCAGCCAGCAGTGCAAGTGCAAGAGTTGAAGAAACAGGTATAGTATCTGAGTTTCCTAAAAACTTTTTGATAGGTTGAGGGAGGAACTGAAACAATGAAATGTCTTGAAATCCTTTCTTTGATTGAACTGGTAGAGAAACACTGAGAGAATCTGAAACAGCCTATTTGAAATCTTGGGCAGACATGTTAAAACATTGGGAGCTTGAGAAGAAGTAGGAGTCAAATTGAGTAAGTTAGAAGTTGCCAACTGATTTCTTTAAAAGGCTAATTTTTATGTAAATAAGTATATAAGCTTATCTTTCTATCTGTCGTTCTATTTTTAAGCAGGATGAAATAACCTTACAGGATAAAATGATGGATCAGAAAGATGAGGTTGGGACTTCACTTCTACCCACAGAAACCTTGGAAAGACAAAAATCTGAAGGTAGTATAGTTATCCTTCTTACCTATTTTTGAGTAGTAAATATATCCACAATTACTGGATCACTGCACATTCCTTGTCAGGAATTTCAAATATATTCTCTAATTCTTTTTAGTAGTTAAAAGGAGAATTTAAAGGAAAAAGGAATTATTCAGAACTCTAGGTTGTGCATCAGAGGTCTGCCTGCATAGTGTTAGCTTGGGATATTAAGCAATGGTTGATATTTTGGCAATGGAAATTGGTGGGTAGTGTTTGTCACTGTCTGTACAGTGTACGTGTTTTGTATTTCTGCTCTTATCTATGACAGTTGGGGCAAAGAATATGGAGGAGATATGAAGAAAAATAGGATAAAGGCAAGGATGGTAATATTATGTGATTGACCTTTTTTGATGAAAAGGATGTTTACATTTTTTGTTTGTTTGTCTGTTAATAAGATGATGCCTGAGGATGGCAGGATAAATGTTGTGTTCCAAGACAATGTGCACTTATGTCTTCTTTTGGTTTTGCGTGTTTAGGAATGTAGACCAGTAGAAGTAATAATTTTGACAGAATGGCAAATAGTATAAAAATATGAGTTCAAACAGTGTTTGATTTTTAAGGAGAGAAAAAAAGATTGAGAGCTAGAGATGTCTCCCCATCCCTTCCCCCCTCCAAGTTACTGTATAAATAACTAACAGTCTGTCTAGGCTTTCCCTGGTTCATGTAAAGGAACAAAAAACTTGCTGAAAAAGCACAGTAGGATATGTATCAGTAAAAGAAAACCATTATTGTAGAAGGCAGACTGCTTCCCAGATGTTATAATTCACAAATACTATTCATATGAACATCCTCAAGATTACCTGTTCCTTTTCAACTTGGCAAATACTGTTTTGTAAATAAAAATCTGTAAAGAAAAAATATTTAAAGAGGGACAAAAGAAAACCCTGTTTAATGTGTTAATGCTGTGTCAAATCTGCCCAATATTTAGAACTGGAAAGTATAAAGAGCCACGCCTCTACCAGAACTACTTAACTTGGTCCTGAATCTGATTTTGTGTATGTATTAATATACACTGATAGCTGTGTATTTACAAAAATGGGGCTTTTTTTTAATGTGTCTAAGAACAGAAATGCGGCCTTTTTTGAATGTATCTAAGAACCTCTGGAAGAGGTTGCCAAGAGAGATTGTGGAATTTTCTTCTCTGGAGATGTTCAAAACCCACTTGGGCGTAGTCCTGTGTAACATGCTCTAGATGACCCTACGTATGCAGGGGGGATTGGACTAGATGATTTCTAGAGGTCCCTTCCAACGTTAACGATTCCATGATTCTAAGTTGGTGTTGCTGGGAAAGAAAATAATATTGTATAAGTTGTTTTACTGGCTCTTATACTAAACTGTTGAGGTAGCATCTTTAGAATTGAAAGGAATCACAGAATAGTTTAGTTTCAGGTCTCTAGTTCAACCTTCTGCTCAAAGCAGGATCAGCTGTGAGATCAGAGCATGTTAATCTAGTCTAGTATTGAAAACCTCCAGGACTGATGACTATACAACTTCCATGGGTAGCTTGTTCTGATGCTTGACTGTGTAATGATTTTTTTCTCTTTACATGTATAAATACCTGAGGGGAGGATGTAAAGAGGATAAGGCCAAACTTCTCGGTCATGGCCAGCAATAGGACAAGGGGAAATGCATGCAAATTGAAACACAGGAAGTTCCATCTCCATGTGAGGAAGAACTTCTTTCCCGTGAGGGTGCCAGAGCCCTGGAACAGGCTGGCCACAGAGGTTGTGGAATCTCCTTCTCTGGAGATCTTCCAAATCCGCCTGGATGCCACCCCGTGCCACGTGCTCTAGGTGTCCCTGCTGGAGCAGGGAGGTTGGACTAGATGATCTCTAGAGGTCCTTTCCAACCTCAGTCATTCTGGGATTCTGTGAAATATGATAGCAGCCTTGTGAGGACGTGGATTGGCATTCTCTGAACTCTTGAATGCAGGGTACCCCATCTCTTCCCATGACATTTTATTAGTCAAGTAATCCCCGATTCAGTCCTCATCCACTGCTAGTGGTCAATCTCTAGGTCAAATCCTGTCTCTAAGCATAGGCTTGGAAGACCTTGTTAGCGAATACTGAGTCACATGTAGTGTTGAACCTCAGTCTCTTCTGCATCTGCTGTCAACAGATCACATCCCATTCAGCAACAGTCACACATTTTCCTTGCACAGCCTTCTGTTACTAGCATAATGGTAGAAACTATTCTTGTTGCCCTTGTAAGCATCTTTCCTTTTCCGAGCTCTGGGATGAGTTCCCTGCTTAGCCAAACAGATCTCCTGATATGTCTGCTTATTTTCCTCAAATTTATGATGAATTGCTCTTGTGCTTAGGAGGTGCTCTGTTTGCATATGTGCCAGCTTTCCCAAGCATCTTTGCCCTTTAGAGCTTGTCTCTCATGGGATTCTACCTACCAGTTCCCTGAATAAGGTGAACCTTTCTCTCCTAATGTCTGGAACTTGTACCTTGCTTCATATAGGATTTTTCAGGGTCGCAGCAGCCAAGGCTGCACATACCCAGCTGGTTTATTCTGCTGGTCCTGCAGTGTCACCCTTAGTGCATCTGGTACCATATCAAGAATTTATTTCTGAGAATTTCCAGGAAGATATTTGCATTTCTTGCATTCTGCCGTGTTAACCTTCCAGCAGATGTCAGGGAGATGAAATTGTGCCGTAAGATTAGAAAAGTCAGGGTCTGTCACACAGATTTCCTCAAGTTGTTTAAAGAATGATGCTTTATTGGGAGTCTCCTTCTCTGGAGATCTTCCAAACCTGCCTGGATGCCACCCTGTGCCATGTGCTCCAGGTGTCCCTGCTGGAGCAGGGGGTTGGACTAGATGATGTCTAGAGGTCATAGAATCATAGAATGCTTAAGGTTGGAAGGGACCTCTAGAGATCATCTAGTCCAACCCCCTGCACACGCAGGGTCACCTACAGCATGTGGCACAGGACTGCGTCCAAACCATAAGACAAGCATAAAAATTCACTTTTTTCAGAACTCTGCAGCGCTAACTAGCATTTACAGAATCAAAGCCTACAGTTACTAATCCTCCATTCAGTCCTAAAAAACAGGAATGACTGATATGAAGACAATAGAGTTACACTGCTTTAGGCCACTCATTTTGAATATTAACTATATAAGAGTATGTAAATTTTTTCCTTTTTCCTGAATGACTCACTTCCATTTATTGTAGTAGCAACAGCTACTACAGAACAGAGCATAGTCTTATTGAATTAGGTTTATTTTGTTGCCTGAATTTCTCAAGATTCCTTAGTAGAGGAGCACATTTTCTTAACACACTTAATATTCTTATTATAAATTTAGAAATAACTAGTTAACTAAATATTAGATTTGAAAAATCTGACATACAAGTTAATGAGGAGTTTTCTTTTATACTAGCATAGCTGTTATAATTTTGAAGGCATCCACTGTGGCCTAATTATTTTAATTTAGAATGCTCACAAAGTCTTTATTCATGATTTTTATCTGCAAGGTTTGGAAAAGTTTTACAACTCCTTTGAAGTTTTAAGTTAGAAAGCTAGCAAGTAATGGAAGCATCATGTTTTC
>VZSV01000464.1:69714-86840 GCA_013398735.1 Nothocercus julius | reverse complement strand
TGCTCTCCAGAAGGTCAGTCCCCAGCCTGTATTTTTTCCCCAAGTGCAGGACCTTGCACTTGTCTTTGTTGAATTTCATAAGATTTCTCATTGCCCAGTTGTCCAGTCTGTCCAGGTCCCTTTGGATGGCAGCACAGCCCTCTGGGCTGTCAGCTACACCTCCCAGTTTGGTATCATCAGCAAACTTGCTGAGGGAGCACTCCATCCCTTCATCCAGGTCATTGATGAATAAATTGAACAGGACTGGGCCAAGGACTGACTCCTAGGGGACACCGCTAACCACAGGCCTCCAACTCGACTCTGTGCCACTGATAACCACCCTCCCTTTCAACCTTAACCCTTCTGTGATTCTGTGATCTGTTTTCTCAGGTATTTAGTAGCTCTAATAGAATATAATGCTATAGGTACATATTTAAAAATAGATCATGATTGAGATGGCATCTGTTGGTATCAAACTGAAATGGAATTCTATTTCCTATAGTAATCAGGAAGCTACTTGACTGCAATTGTGACTTTCAGGCATGAAAGTCTAGATGTGGCACAGGACACATTGGCCTGTCTGCTGCTTTTGCCTGTCTACAGTGACATACCCATCGTAAATCATACTTACATACCAGTTTACAGAAGTACAAATGTAAAAGGTATACTGAGCCAAACAGCAGCTGAATTCTTTTAGCATTCTTAACTGAGACTGTGGCCCTCGGTTTCCTGTTTGTATACAGTTTTAACAATTTCTCATTTCATTTTTATCCAAAATCTTCCAAATCACAGTGATTACTCTTTTTTTTCTCCTCTCCTTTGTAAGTGTTTCTTAAAAACTGAAGATCGGTCATCTGTCCTTTAATGTCAGTCTGAGTAAAAGCAATTGTTTGGTTATGAAGGTGCTTAAAACAGTACTTTGTTTTGGTGGTTTTACTCTTGGAGAAATTTACTGACTGAACATATCATAGAATCATTAAGGTTGGAAGGGACCTCTAGAGATCATCTAGTCCAACTCCCCTGCACACGCAGGGTCACCTAGAGCGTCTGGCTCAGGACTGCGTCCAAGCGGGTTTGGAGGATCTCCAGAGAAGGAGACTCCACAACCTCCCTGGGCAGCCTGTGCCAGGGCTCTGTCACCCTCACTGTTAAGAAATTTTTCCTAAAGTTCCTGTGGAACTTCTGGTGTTTCAGTTTGTGGCCATTACCTCTAGTTCTGTCGGTGGCCACCACTGAAAAGAGGCTGGCCCCATCTTCCTCACTGCCTCCCTTGAGGTATTTGTAGACACTTGATAAAGTCCCCTCTCAGCCTTCTCTTCTTGAGGCTGAAGGGGCCCACCTCTCTCAGCCTTTCCTCATAGGGCAGATGTTCCAGGCCCCTGATCATCCTTGTAGCCCTGCGCTGGACTCTCTCCAGCAGCTCCACATCCCTCTTGTACTGGGTAGCCCAGCACTGGACACAGTTCTCCAGTGGTGGCCTCAGCAGGGCTGAGCACAGGGGCAGGATCCCCTCCCTCGACCTGCTGCAGACGCTCTTCTTAATGTGCCCCAGGACCCCACTGGCCTTCCTGGCCACAAGGGCACCCTGCTGCCTCATGGTCAACTTGTCATCCACCATGACGCCCAGGTCCTTCTCCGCAGAGCTGCTCTCCAGCAGGTCAGTTCCCAGCCTGTACTGGTGTCTGGGGTTATTCCTCCCCAGGTGCAGGACCCTGTACTTGCCCTTGTTAAATTTCATAAGGTTTCTCACCACCCAGTTGTCCAGTCTGTCCAGGTTCCTCTGGAGGGCAGCACAGCTCACTGGGGTATCAGCTACTCCTCCCAGTTTTGTATCATCAGCAAACTCACTGAGGGCAATGTTACTCTCACTACGTAAATTAGCTAATAACCATGTACTCTGTTCTCTAAAGTTCCTAGAAGAGACTCCTGTTTCTCTCTTAGAGTTTTAATTTTTGAAGAAATCCTTTCACATTTATGTGATTTTGAATGTTTCAGAGATACTGCGCTCGCAACTTTTTCTTCTGGAACCTCATCAGGAAACTGTGATTGTTGTAGGAAACTCAAAACAGGTAATGAATAAATATGCAGCTGAAATAAGCCAAAACTAAAACAGGTCAAGGACTAGCCTTGAAACTGCTAAGCTCTTGTGGCCTTTTTTAACAATCCTCTTTGGAAGGTTATTATTAACTGGATTAATGGTGAAAGACAGAAATAGCTTGCAAATACTCCTTGTAGTGTGTTCTTAGCAGACTGTATTTTCCTTTGTTGCTTGTGTGGAATTCTTGTCCTTCATCTACCCAACCCACATTCATGCTATTTATTTCTCTTGTAAGTTACTTCTTCAGCAAATTCACAAGCTACTCTAAGGCAAGTCTCAGGAAATACGACCCCGAAGCCTTGGCAGTCATTATAGGATGCCTTTCAAACACTCCTCATCCCCATTGCCCTGGTGGGGAAACAAGCAGACTGTTTGGAGGAAGCTGAGTCCTCTTTGTTAAGCAGGAGACAAGTATGCTTTTATGCTCTTGTATAACTTAGAATAGCTGCAGGTTCCAATTCCATGTAATCTGTAGATGTTATGAATGCAGGTTTAGGCACCTGTTGCTTTGCTGCTTATTCAGTTGGCAAGGAGATTGAGAACGACTGCCTCTGTCTCTGCCTCTGCATCTATACTAAGAATTTGTTGCAGAATTGTTCTTTAGCTTACAGCAAAGTCTAGCTTCTTTCCAGACTTCTCTACTCTATTTCAACCTGCCAGTAGGGAAAAGAGCATGAGGCAGTGTTTGCCTTTCAGACTTACTGCTTCCTAAATTGGCCATTAACTTTAAAATGAGGATGGGGAGTGATACATAATAATGTGCCAAAAACAGTTTTCTTAAGTCTTTATTAATGCTAAGTCGTTATAGCAAAGGCTGAAGTTTGGGACTCATGATAAAGATAGAGAAGAGATTTTGAATTCATTCACTTTGTTACACTCCAACTGCCTGCAGCAGAAGTGTAAGCTAGTGGATCAACAGGTAGATGCATGTGCATGCACACACCCACACGTGCATGCACAGATTCTTTTCAAGGACAGGCATTAAGCCTCTGAACCATTGTCTACAGCCCCTGTATAGACAGTAGAGAGGAACAGGTCCTTTAGCATGTTTGACCAAGGTAGGTGTTTAAAATGGGTCAAGGAATCCAACCCTAGGAGCATACATTTCTATCGATTATGAAAAGAATCTGGAAAAATTACCTGTATGGGAACGCTTATATTTAGACAAGTAAGCATTGCAGCTCATGCACATGACCTGTTTTTTTAGGTCAAGATATGTATGAATACAAACCCAATATAGGGTTTATTTCGGTAGATCCTCTTAATCTCATGTGAGCACTTGTAGCTTGTTAAGGCAAAAGAAGCCTAAAACTTGGGGCTGGAGACTGTTTCTGTTGTGGTTAGGTAACTTGCCACCTCATCTAACCTTGTGGTCTGTGTTTCCATCCAAGGTAGTGACAGCACTCATTAATTCTATTAATTTTATAATTTTATTTTCATTCTCTCCACTGTTGGGCAGTTTTTTTAATTTTTTTGTTTTACTTTTGGCCTGGGGGTAGCTTTCTTTAAAGGTTCTTTACTGTCTTAGTTATGACTCATTTTTCCTTTATACTCACTTAAAAGCCTTTCTACAGAAGCAGTATTAACAGTGGTAGTTGTTTGTTTCAGTGACAAGGCAGTGCATTTTGGGAGCTGGTCTTGGATTCTTCAAATCATTATGGTACATGTTAACTTGGATTTTTTAAGATGAAAAATCTAGGAGATGAAGGCTTAATTCTTTAATGGATGTCAACAGCAAACTAACCAATTTTCTGGGTTTTATTCAGCATCTTTTTTTTTTTTTTTCCCCTGTCTGACAGAGTAGTAGGAGATAAATAACAGTTAGTGTGTATGTTTTTCTTTTTTGTTGTTTTATGGAGCCTAATTTAACTTGCCTACAAAGAGTGCAGGTTCTTTAGTTGCTGGAGCAGGGAAGCACACAATGATGCACACAGCTTCTCACCTTCTTTGCCAGTGAGAAGTTATAAAGCTGTAGTTAGACCTTTTGAAACAGTGAAGATGAACAATAAGCATCTTGATGTGAGAAGAAAGTTACTAGAATAATTGCTGGAAAGCAGCTCCACGGAGAAGGATTTGGGGGGGTCCTGGTTGACAACAAGTTAACCATGAGTCAGCAATGTGCACTAGTGGCCAACGGGATCCTGGCATCCATCGGGAGGAGTGTTGCCAGCAGGTCAAGGGAAGGGATCCTGCCCCTCTACTCAGCTCTGCTGAGGCCACACCTGGAGAGTATTGGGTGCAGTTCTGAGCTCCCCAGGACAAGAGGGACGTGGAGCTTCTAGAGAGGGTCCAGCGTAGAGCAACAAAGATGATTAAGGGACTGGAGCATCTATCGCATGAGGAAAGACTAAGCGATCTGGGCCTGTTTAGCCTAGAGAAGAGAAGATTGAGAGGAGGTTTGATCAATATGTACAAGGACCTGAGGGGTGAATGTAGGGAGGATGGGGCCAAACTCTTCTCCGTGGTGGCCAGTGATAGGACAAGGGGTAATGGGTACAAATTGACAAACAGGCAGTTCCATCTCCATGTGAGGAAGAACAACTTTACAGTGAGGGTGCCAGAGCCCTGGAACAGGCTGCCCAGAGAGGTTGTGGAGTCTCCATCTCTGGAGATCTTCCAAACCCACCTGGGTGCTGCCCTGTGTCACGTGCTCCAGGTGTCCCTGCTGGAGCAGGGAGGTTGGACTAGATGATCTCTAGAGGTCCCTTCCAACCTTAAACATTCAGTGATTCTGTGATTCATTCCTTGATATCCTACAACTAAACTGATCTGAGATCTATCTTAATCTCTTTGCTATTGGGCATTAGAGTAGGACCTTATATAGTAGGGAGTGACAGTTTTTACTCAAAGTTTGTCAGGGTCTTCTAATAGCTGTCTTCTAATGCAGAGATCATGTCTCAAAGCTAAGTAGGTTTTCTTCAACCGGCAGACTCAGAATTCTGGATCTGAGGTGAAACTGCAAGACTTCCAAACTTTGGACGATTCAGCCTCTTCTGTAGACTGCCTTTCTACATCTAGAGGTAAGGACTCAGAATGAGGCATATTAACCATGAAACTGGGGGAGTTTGAGAACCTTCAGAGAAATATCTGAGGTGAATATGGAAATTTGGAAAGAGGAGCATTGAGGTCAGAAACTAAAGGCATACGGCAGGTAGCAAAGATCTTCAGCAGGTAGAAGAGAATATTCTAATGTGTGGTAGTGAAGGATCATCAGAAACAGTTCCTGAGGTAAGAGGAGATGAACTTGAAGGAGAGAGTGTTTGTAGGTGCAGAGGCTGATGTGTAATACACAGAAGGGGATTATAATAATATGAAGAATTGTTCTGTTCCTTTTGGCAAGCAAGATTTGATGCCTCTGGAGGGGGAGGGAGGAAGAAGAGGAGAAAAAAGAAGGCAAACTGGCTGGGTTGCAAAGTCAGCCTTTTGAAAATTGGAAGTGCCATATTTAATTGCTCTTATCTCTGTCTTCTTGCATTTCATGAAGAGATGAACACTTGTGTAATTACTTGAATGCTTATGCTATTACTATTACAAAAGAGCAAAAGCTGTGATTCAGTGTGCAACTATAAACTCTAGTGTTTTCTAATGCTTAAGAGCTTAACTTGACAACCTTGATTTTCTTGTATTTACTTATAACTTTCTAAAAAGTAGAAAACAAAGGTGTTTTGTTTTGGTTTTGTGTTTTTATTTGTTTTTTTTTTTTTTTTCCCTCCTCCATGACAGCTATAGTTTCCCATTTCATCTTGTATCACCTGTGGGTTTTGAACATCAGTCTTTTATCAGTGCAACAGAGTTAGCTGTTAGTTCTCAGAAAAAAAAAAAAAAAGTTATTTTTTGCAGCCCTTTATTAAAGAGACTGAGCCTTGGTGCAAAGCAAAGCAAGCAAGCAAGCTACTTTATTCTCACATTCTCCTCTACTTATATTCCAGTGAAGATGCTTTAACAAGTACATGTTACAGCTTTGTTCTTGTTCCAACATTACGTCTTTCCCAATTAACTTGTTCTCGTTTGCCTTCTTTCTTCTGTACTCCAATAAGGATGTCCAGATAGTTCTGGCTGGTTGCCCTGTCCTTGCTGTCCATGAGTTATGGTTTGTTTACCTGAAGCAGTCCGTAATAATGATCTTTGGTCCCGTAGCAGGTTAGCGTAGTTATACAGAAAACGCATACATTTCGCACAATTTTTGTATAGAAGAAATGGAACTAAAGGTGCATCTGCTTGTTTTGAAGGGGATAAGTATCTTAGTTTTCTTGTCTCTTCTCTCCTGTGGAGGTTAGATATAATATAGACTTAGGTGAGGCCAGCATGCAGTAGATGGAGAAAGCTTCTGTGTCTGCAGGGCTGTAGGGATGCTTTGGCCCAATACATAAACTCAAATGCTTGCTTTTATGTATTTTTCCACTTTGGAAACTGTGTGTTGTCACACAGTCCCATGTGTTGTTTTTCCTCTTGCTTAGTGACTTTGCGTGAATGGCTATGTTGATAGTGACAACTGTGCATTTTATCACTAGGTGTGTCAGGAGAGCCAGTGAATTCTGAAGCATCAAAGCCTTTTGATGATGCTTTGTTCCCTGAGGTATGAATTTGGTTCAGTATTTGTTTTCTTACTATATCCATAGATGTTGTAGCTTTGTATTGTATTACGTATGTATATTGTAGCTTTCTTTAAAAAGCCCAAATAGGTCTTTTAACATCCCATAATTTAAAATGACTGTTGCAACATTGAGATATGCTCTTTAACAGTTCATCATAATTTGGTTCTGCTCTTCAACCTCATGAATGTACATCCTTTGCAACACAGAAAGCTGACTTACTGTTGAGCTGTTGACCCATGCTCTCTTTTCATCTGCATTTGGGGTGTGGGGAAAAAACCTTAGGACTGACACTTGGAAAAAGCCAAGCACTTCAGTCCAGGTGTTTTGTCTCCCACTTTGTGGAGTCATACTGGAATGTGGACTTCTACACTATCTCTTTGTCAGATTAAATTAAACTGATAAAATAGTGTACAAAACCTTTTCTTTCACAGACTGTGGATAGGAGGCCAGGAAAATGTGACTGGAAAAGTATAATAGAAGGCTTGTGAGTATCACAGGAAGAAAAAGACACTTATGAAACATACTGTAGTTTAATAAAGAGGGAATGGGAAATAAGAGAACAAGCAGTAACATTTGTGATGTAATTCTAAAGCTGGGGTCTTTTGTGCTACAGCTTTAGAACCTGCAATGAACTGAACTGGGGAGTCCTTCCTCTGTTAGTGAAGTTCTATTGCAGTAGGCAGTACAAGTTAAGGGTAAATTTAGACAACAAAACATGGAAAGCAGATACTTCAAGGACAATGAAAAATGATCCTTTGTCAGGATCCAAAGGAAAATTGAAACCTCTTATCTTGTTTTAGGCAATAGATGGATTTAGAAGCAAGCAGTCTGATGAGGAAAATGGTCCATCTGGATTTGTGGGACATCTTGCTGCACAGAAACATAAAGAACTGTCAGTTTTGCTGATGGAACTGCATGAAGCCCAGGAAGAAATAGCATTTCTGAAACAGCAGCTCAAGGGCCTAGAAAGCCAAACTTCTGCAGTTGTTCAAATGACAGAAGAAACTAACCATCTGAAAGATGCATCCCAGACATTGTTCCTTGAGAGGGAAGAACAAAACATTTCAGATATACAAAGTGAGTTGGGCAATAGCTCATTAGTGACAGAAAAAGAAATGCTGCAAATTCCTGCACTTCAGAACAACAGGACCAGTCTCCAAGAAGTTCCCCAGGGGAGCACTGTTCCCTGCAGAGGAGAAGTGGAGGTCATGCAAGAATTCTCAGCAGCAGATTCAGAGCCTGGCAGCTCTCAATCTGAAGAGCTGATAAGGTTACAAAACCAAATTATGGAACTGCAAATTCTTCTGCAGAAATCGCAAGAATCCTATAAAAAGGATCTGGGAGAAAAAGTTACCATAACAGAACTGAAGGATCAAGTGAAGCAACTGGAGGAAAAACTAGCTCTTTCAGAAAAGCAGAGGCTAACGGACAATCAGAGCAGTCTTCTGAGAGAACAAATCCAGAGCCTTAAAAATGAATTTAAATCCAAAGAGATAAAAATTGAAGCTTTGCAAAAAGACTTGGATGAAGCACAACGTCAGCTTTCTGAGCAGGACATTCAACTAAAAGCCCTGAGAAGTCAGATCCAGAAGAAGGAATGTGAAGTACTTGATCTGGAACAACTTCTCATGAGGAACACAGCTGAAAGAGAAGAGCTTTCCCAAAGCTTAGCTTCAAAGGGCCTCCAAGCAGCAAGCCTAGAACAGCTTGTTGCTGAGAACAAGATGTATATTGAGAGGCTGCAACAAACCTTGCTGGAGAAAGACCAACAGATCACAGAGATCAGTGACCGCATGTCTGAGAAAATGGTCCTGTTGAATGAAGAAAAATTTTCTTTAGGAAATGAGCTCAAGAGTCTTAAAGAGCAAATGAGTCTGTTAAAATTCAAGGAGGAAAAAGACCAAAACATGGGAGAAGCAAAAGATACACATCTGAAATGTGGGGAATCTGAGCAGCAGTATGAAGCACAGGTAGCATGTGGGGAGGGAGAGGTGTTAGGACGTGAACTTGAACTTCTGAAAAAAGAAAACGACCAAGTCAAACGGAAGCTGCAAGCGGCACTTATCAACAGGAAGGAGCTTCTGAAGAAGGTTAGCAAGCTGGAGAATGAATTAGCACAATTGAGACGGGAGCCTGAATTGGAGACTGCAATGGCTCAAGAACCTGAAAGGGAAGAAAATATAACAGGCAGAATAAGTGGAGAAGTGAATCCTGAAAGCCAGCCCAGGGAGGCGTACCTGATTCAGCTGCTTTCTGAAAAAGAATCTCAGTTGCAGAGCATTCAGAGAGCCTTGGTTGATAAAGAAATAAATGAAGCCCAGTTACAGGCAGTGGTTGAGGAAATGAGGCAAAGCTTGCAAGACAAGACAAGTGTTGCTGATTCAATGAAAGTTGAAATTGTGGAAAGTTGGACAGTTGCTGACAAACTAACTAAAACCAGTAAAAGCCTGAAGGATCATGAAGAAAATGAAAAAAATTGTTTAGCTGCTACAAATTATGAAGAAAATCAGGAAGCTGCTCTAAAAGAGAGAATTTCAACTCTTGAGCAAGAGAAAGAACAACTTCAAAAAAAACTTCAGGAAGCCCTGGCATCTCGCAAAGACACTATAAAAAAGGCTCAAGAAAAAGACAGACATCACAGAGAACAGCTTAAACAGCAGAAGGATGATTACAACATCTTACAAGAAGAGTTTGATAAGCAAAGCAAAGAAAAGGAGAGCATCCAAGCTCAGCTCAGACAGCTCCAAGAACAGAGAGATTCAACAGAAAGTATACCTTGGGGGAGCCAAAACTGGTTAGATTCTTCATGCTCAGAAGCAGAAAACAGTACGAACAGCAAGTTTGTACAAGTTCTAGATGTTTCTGGAGAAGAGCTCAAGACAAAGTTTGAGAAACTGCAGACAAAAAAAGAAGAATTGGAATATAAAGTCAGCCATATGGAAAGTGAACTTGCTTGCAAATCAGAATTAGTCTCTCATTCACAAGAGCAGGTAACACAGTTGCTTTTGGAGATAGATGAGCTGAAGAGAACCTGTGATCAAGCTGAAGCAAAGGCAGCAAGCCTTCAGATAGAATTGGACAGAAGTGAAGCAGAAGTTTCTATAAAAGGCAGTCTAGAAGATCTTATGCACCAAAAAGATGAAGAACTAGAATCCCTCAAGTTACAGCTAAGTGAGAAAAGTGAAGCTCTCATTACTGTGCAGGCACAGCTCCTGGAAAAAGAAGATTCTGTCAAGACACTGTGTGGTCAGTTGGAAGCTCAAGCCCGCGTACATGAGGAACAAAGCAAGCGAATGCAAACTGAACTGCTTGATATTCAGCAGAAGCAAGATGATGGTGCAGAAGAAACTAAGCAAAAGAATCAAATGCAGAGAAAGTTGCAGGCAGCACTTATCTCTAGGAAAGAGGCACTGAAGGAGAGTAAATCTCTAAAAGAGGAGCTGGCTAGTGCTAAAACAACTATAGAAAATCTTTCTGTCAAGGTGACAAACATGGAAAGTCAAATATGTGGCTATGTTAAGGAAACAAATAATTTAACAGAAGAGTTAGCAGATCTCAGAGAAGAGCGAGGAAAACTTATTTCAGGAATTGATAAGGCACTTATAGAAAATCAGAATCTTGATGGATGTTATAAAAACCTGAAGATGACTCTAGAAGCAGTTGCACAAGAGAAGGAGCAGCTGGAGAAGGAGATGAAATCACTTAAATGCTCTCAGGCTGCTGAGAGTTCTGAGTGGCATGAGAAATACATGGAACTTCAGAAAGAATATGAAACTCTTCTGCAGTCCTATGAGAATGTAAGTAATGAGGCTGAGCGGATTCAGCATGTTCTGGAAACTGTTAGACAGGAAAAACAGGAAATTTTCATTAAGCTGAAAAGTGCTGAAGCAAAAAAGGAAGAAAGGGATAAGCAGCTGCAGGAGGCTGAACAGGAGATGGATGGAATGAAGGAGAAAATGAGGAAATTTGCAAAATCAAAGCAACAGAAAATCTTAGAACTAGAGGAAGAGAATGAGAAGCTCAGAGCAGAGATGAATTTTACAGATGGAGACCTACACAGGACTGGAGGTGTAGCTTTCTTGACAAATACTACCCTGAAAGAAGCTTTGGAGAGTTCTAGAAGAGATTACCAGTCTCTTTCTACTCAGTTCGAGACAGTAATGGCAGAAAAGGAATCTCTTACTCGAGAGATCAGAGACTTAAAAGATCACTTGCAGTTCACAGAATCTAAGCTAAAGGAAAGTAAACAAATGGTAGACAAGTATGTTGCCCAAAAGACAGCAGAGGAAGAAAAAAATCAGGCAGTTGCCACAACATCACCAGTAGGAGGGACTGAAAATCAAGTGGGCTTAAGTGTTAGTTTAGAGTTCCATGCTGCAGAGTTGGAACAAAAAACACTTGAAGGTAGCAGCCCACCTAAAAATCATGATACCTATGAACAACAGATATCTCATCTCACAAAGCGAATCACAGAACTGGAAGAGAACAGGAGAGCTTCGGAGCAACAGCTCAGCAACATTCACATTAGTGTTGAGACTTTAGCAGATGAGAAAAGGGCTTTAGAGACCCAAATGGAAGTGAAAGTCCATGAATTGAATGCTCTCCAGGACACAGTAGTGAAAATGGAACAAACACTAGAAAAAAATAAAGAGGAGCTCCTCAGAATGACAGAACAGAAGAATGCCTTGGAAGCAGAGAAAGATGACTTAGAAGAAAGGCTCATGAATCAGCTAGCAGAACTTAATGGCAGTATTGGAAACTACCAACAAGATGCAGCAGACTTCCAGATCAAAAATGAGCAACTGAAACATGAGCTCCAGAGTCTGCAAAGAATGATGCATGAACTGGAGGAGGAGAAATGTCAGATGGCAAAGGAGAAAAGTAAAACAAGTTCAGAAAAACAAAAGGAGTCTATTGAAAAGCTTAAATGCGCTTGGAAGGGAGACAACAGCACACATGTAAAGGAGCTTCAGGAACTGCTGAAACAGAAACAGCAGGAGATCAAACAACTGCAAAAGGACTGTATTAAAAGCCAGGAAAAGATCAGTAGTCTAGAAAGAACTGTTAAAGCTCTGGAATTCGTCCAAAATGAGTCTCAGAAAGAGCTAGAAGCAGCCAAAGAGAATTTAGCTAAAGCAGTTGAAGACACCAAGAAAGCCCAAGCAGAGCTTGCTTTCTCCAAAGTAGTACTGGATGACACTCAGAGTGAGGCAGCAAGAGTTTTAGCAGAGAACATCAAAATGAAAGAAGAGCTGCAGGCAAACAAAGAGAGTATTAAAATTCAAATGAAGAAAAAGGACGATGACTTTGAGAGAAGACTGGAACAGGAAAAAAACAAGTACTCAAAGGAAATTAAAAACATGGAAGAAAAGCTGTCAACTTGGCAGAAAGAGAAGGACTCTCTGGAAAAAACTGTTCATGATGTTCAAGACTCCTTGCAGACAAAGGATCAAGAAGCCAAACAACTGGAAGGCAGCCTATCCAAAACATTAGCTCAGCTTGCAGCATTCACCAGGAGTATGTCTTCCCTTCAGGACGACAGGGATAGAGTGATAGATGAATCTAAAACATGGGAGAAGAAATTCACTGAGACTATTCAAAAGAAAGAAGAAGAAATACGTTTGAAAGAGGAGACCTGTGGTGTTCTAAAGGACCAGATGAAGCAGATGACCATGCATGTGGAAGAACTTCAAATTCATATATCCAGGTAAAGGAAAGAAGGTGGTGATGATTAAGCTGCTATTGTGTGTCAAAATACAAACAAAGCAGCACCTTGGACAAAGCAGCAGCTACTGGTGAGACAGGACAGAATCCTAGAGTAGCTGAAGCTAGAAGAGACCTCTGGAGATCATCTAGTCCAATCCCCCTGCACCCCTGCAGGGTCACTGGAGCAGGTTGCCCAGGACTGTGTTCGGTCATATTCTGAATATTTCCAAGAATGGAGGAGACTCCACAGCCTCTCTGGACAACCTGTTCCAGTGTTCTCTCACCCTCACAGTGGGAGGAGACAGAGGAGGGAAAAGGGTTTTCTTATGTTCAGCTGGAATTGCCTGTGTTTCAGTGTTAGCCCATCGCCTCTCATCCCATTGCTAAAAGAGCCTGGCTGCATGGTCTCGACACTCCCCTTGGAGATATTAATGCACAAAGATAAGATCCCCCTCCTGAGCCCTCTCTTCTCTGGACTAAAATGCCCCAGCCCTCAGCCTTTCTTGCCCACTGCAGCCCAGGAGACAGCATTTGGCCACCTTTTGCCACCAGGGCACACTGCTGTCCCACAGTCAACTTCTTGTCCACCAGGACTCCCAGTTTGTTCTCTGCAGAGCACCTCTCCACCCTGCTGGCCCCCAGCCTGTGCTGATGCATGTGGCTGTTCCTCCCAGCTGTAGGACTTTGCACTTCCCTGTGCTGAACTTCATGAGGTTCCTCTCTGCCCATCTCTCCAGCCTGTCAAGATCCATCCTGCTAAATCTGTTCTCTGGAGCAGGCAGTAGCCAGCTGAGAGCTATCTAGAGCCATTATTGTTTTGAGATTTAAAATAGATTTGTTGGTTGTTGATTTAGACCTGGCAGGTCAAGAGAGCTTTGAGACACCAAATTCCAATTTAATCCCAGGTTAGGCTTGGAGGGAAAGATGGAACTATGGAAATGTACATCTTAATTTCAAAAATTCAAAACTAAACTTTTCTTGCTTGAAAAAAAAGTTCTATTAAATTTATGACCAAATGTTGCATCTTTGCAAAGTAAAATGAGCATGAAAGGCACGGGAACAGTGACTTTACTGTTTTGGATGTTTTGTTTGTTTTGTTTTGTTTTGTTTTTTTTTTTTTTTTGTTTGTTTACATTAGCTAACTTGGATGGGAGAAAAGAATATTTTAATGAGAAGGAGATAATAGCATTTAGCTTCTCACCTTCTCTAGTTTTCAGTGCTGGCACTTAACATTTACAGAAAGACTTATCTTGCTAAACTTTTTTTTTTTTTTTTTTTAAGTTGTTGTTTCCTACCTGCCTCTTGAGAGGATAGCAGTGTTGGAACTTTGAATTTTAAGATGCTTTGAATTTTAAGTTTAGGGGAACTAATCATGAGGATATTTCTAGACTTTATAAAAATAAGAGTAATTCTGTCCGGTGTATATGTTTTTTTTTGTGCCCTCTTTTTTTTGTTTGCTTGTTTTCTAAATTAATAGCATCACTGAAAACTATCAGTGTGGATTTAGATGCTGAGTTACTTCGCTGATTTGTGTCTTGAGTTTCTTTTCTGTTTTCAGGCTGGAACGCAATAAGCAAGACTGTGAGTCTGATTCCAAGAGAGAGATTCAGCATTATCAGAATACATGTGAAATGCTGCAGGAGGAGAAAAAAGAGCTTTTGACTCAGCTAGAAGAGTCTCAAAAACTGTACAAAGAGTCGCAGAATGAACAGCAGAAACTGGAGTCAGAAATCAGGACCCTGAGAGACCAGCTTGCTGACTTACAGAATTCCTTCACCAAATGCAAATTAGTCAGAGAAGAGTTGGAGAATATGGTCAAGCAACAAGAGACTAGTATCCAAAATTTTAAATTCAGCTGTGAACAGCTTATGGCTGATCTGCAGGCTTCAAAGGATCTAACAAACAAACTGCATGAAGAGATTAGTGCCAAGGATCAAAAGATCATTAGTTTGCTGTCAGCCAAGGAAGAGGAAGTTATGGCTGCCATATCTGAATTGCAGCAGCAACATTCTGAAGTGGTGAAAGAATTGGAGGAGAGGCTAAGTAAGGAAGAAGAAGATAAAAAAGCTTTGGAAAATGAGAAGAAGAAAATCCTGGACAAGCTTGGTCATCTCACTGAAAAGATGAAAATAAGTAGAGAGGAATGTAAGCAGCAGAAGGCACAACTGGACTCCTTCACAAAGTCCATGTCATCCTTGCAAGATGACAGAGATCGTGTGCTGAGAGACTACAAGCAGCTTGAGGAACGCCATCTTGTTATAATCTTAGAGAAAGACCAACTAATTCAAGAGGCTGCTTCTGAAAACAACAAGCTCAAGGAAGAAATTAGAAGTTTTCATAGTCGCATGGATGACCTCCACTCAGAGAATGCCAAGCTGGATGCAGAGGTGGTGCGATACAGAGAAGACCTGAACCAAGTGATTTCAATAAAAGACTCTCAACAGAAACGGCTTCTTAAAACACAGCTTCAGCGTATCCAAACACTGGAAAAGGAGAAGGCAGTTGTGGAAGCACAGCTGAAAGAGTCTGAGCATACTCAGGACGATCTCAGGAAGTGCGTGGAAATCTTGAAAGAGGATAAAGCCAGTATATCTCAAAAGGTTGAAACTCTTACATCCTCTTTATCTCAGGTACAGAGTGAGATGACAGCATTACGTGAGGGGGGTCCTATCATGGAGTGTCAAGCACAGCTGAAGGACCGAGTGGAAGAGGTGCAAGAACTGAGTCATGAACTTGTCCTCTCACAAAAAAGGATAACAGAACTTGAGGGGGAGCTAGTACATATTCAAAAGGATGCAGCCAGAAGGGTGGAAGAGGCTGAGGACAGGCTTAGAAAAGAGCTGAAGCATCTACATCATGATGCAGGGATACTGCGGAATGAAACAGAAACAGCAGAAGTGAGGGTAGCAGAGCTGGCACAAGACCTAATGGAAATGGAACAGAAATTTCTTGCAGTCACAGAGGAAAATAAAAATCTCAAGGCCCAAATTCACTCTTTTGGGAAGTCCATGAGTTCTCTTCAGGATAGCTGGGACCAGGCCAATGAAGAGCTTCAAGTTTTGAAACAGAAACATTCTGCAGACTTAGAGGAACACCAGAATCTAGTGCAAAATCTTCAGAAACAGATAGTTCAGCTACAGGAGGAGCAAAGCTCAGCTGCCAGGGACCGAGATGCAGTAAGGTTTGAGCTGACAGAACTGCAGAAATTGGCTGATGAACATGGTTTCTTGACCAAGGTTGAGAAACTTAATCAGGAGCTCAGAGCTAAAGATGATGAGCTTCTCCATTTGTCTTCAGAACTGGAAAGCTCTTCCAACCAAGTCAGATCTTTCTCTAAGGCTATGGTTAGCCTGCAGGACGAGAGAGACCGTCTGCTAAATGAACTGGACAAAACTCGTAAAACTGAAGAACTAAAGCAGCAAGCAGCAGGAAGCAATTTCACCAGTCCTTCAGAAGTGCAGAGTCTTAAGAAGGCCCTGTCCTCCTTGCAGAATGACAGAGACAGATTAGTAAGTCCCTGTTCTCTCTCCCTCCCTCTCTCTTTCTCTCTCCTCTTGCATAAAGCACCAATGGCAATTGGAGGTGATTTCCTTGATTCAAGAGAGGTGTCATCTGATTTCCTTAAAATTCAGTAGATCTAGATCTAATATTTACAATCTAAAACCTAAATCATTCCCTTCTGACACTTGGAAGCTTAACTGTGATTTCATTGTTAAGTTTGCAAGATATTTTCTGTTGTAAGCTTAATTTTAAAATATGACATAATAAGCACAAGATGTAGGTTCCTTGTTAACCTGCCTAGTCCACATCTGTGGAAGCTTGTGTTTGTTTTCCTCTTCGGCAGCTGATTGACAAGGGAGGTACAAAGTATTGGAGCTTTGTTTTGATATCCTTGCTTACATGTCTGTGTTTGTATAGTCTCTAAAGCAATGTAGCTAAGCAAATTTTGGAGATCTATTTGTTGGTCTGAGAGTGACTTTTACCATCATTTTCCATGATTACTTGTAATTTTCCCTTCATTCCCTTAATCTCGAACAGACTTCATGTACCATCTTAAGTGCTTCTTTTTAATCAGTTTAATATCTCTGAGCTATTTGCAAATGTCTCTCCTGCTGCTATTTAGTTGAACTTAGATATCTGTGTAGCATTTCTAATGCTAAGATGGATCCTCAGTAGAGGGCCTTTGTCGTTCATTAAGGACTTCGCTGTCTCCAGTCAGCTGCATCATCCAGTTCTCTCCGATAACTGATGGTAGCAATGGATGTGGAATGACAACTTCTTTGTAGCTGCTGTCTGTGTAGACTATCAAAAGGATTTTTAGTTGCTAAATGCCCTGACTTTACTTTTGATTCTTAGGACACTTAAGTACTGACTTCTTAAGTTGTTCTTATTCAGCTCCTTCTCTCTCCCTTTATCAATCCCTCTGAATGTGGGAGTTAATATTCTAGTGCAGGATTTTTCTGTTACGAATCAATAATAATAATCAAACCCCAGACACCAGTACAGGTTGGGGACTGACCTGCTGGAGAGCAGCTCTGCGGAAAAGGACCTGGGCGTCATGGTGGATGACAAGTTGACCATGAGGCAGCAGTGTGCCCTTGTGGCCAGGAAGGCCAGTGGGGTCCTGGGGCACATTAAGAAGAGCGTCTGCAGCAGGTCGAGGGAGGTGATTCTGCCCCTCTACTCAGCCTTGATGAGGCCACCACTGGAGAACTGTGTCCAGTGCTGGGCTCCCCAGTACAAGAGGG
>VZSV01000464.1:39206-69434 GCA_013398735.1 Nothocercus julius | reverse complement strand
GAGGTTGTGGAGTCTCCTTCTCTGGAGATCCTCCAAACCCGCTTGGACGCAGTCCTGTGCCACATGCTGTAGGTGACCCTGCGTGTGCAGGGCAGGGTGGACTAGATGATCTCTAGAGGTCCCTTCCAACCTTAATGATTCTAGGATTCTATGAAATCTCAATGGCATGTTTCAAACCCTCCCCTGCTGCATTTCATTAGCATTAGCATTTTCAGAGGGCTTTTTAGCAGCTTTTTAGCTGATATCACTTTATAGATTGTTACCTGAATGTCCTTTTTTTTCTTTCCAGATGCTATAGTGAGAAATGCTTTTAAATGCTTATAAGTAATAAACCTAGTTGCTTGATCAGTGATTGTTACACTGTCTGATATTTTCCTTTAATTAAAGCTGAGAGAGCTTAAGAATCTACAGCAGCAATATATACAAGTTGGTGTGGAAACAGCTGAAAATTCTCGTTTAAAAGCTCAACTGCAGGAATATCAGCAAGAGGCAGATAAACAGCATCATCTTCATGAACAGCTGAAGTGCCAAAGTATTTTCTATCAGCAAGAACTCCAACAGCTTAGGTGAGAACTGCTTTTTGCCTTCACTGCCTCAGATATACAAATGTGCTGCCATTATTATTGTTTTTTTTTTTTTTTTAATAATGCAAAGTGCCACTTGTAGGGGACCAAAAAAAAAAAAATTGAATACCCTTACTTTTGTCTGCTGTCACTAAGTCATCTGCCCTGGTCAGGAGTGGACATATATTTTCCTTGGTTGTCCTTTTGACTCAGGTTTGGGTAAAGGTTTGCAAAATAACATACTGGAGGAAAATGGCTTTGTGAAATGGCCTTTTAATTTTTATTTCCTTCTCCTGGTGGTGGCCAGTATCCTCTTTCAGAAGAAAATTAGGCAGTTTCTTGTGCTGGAGCTTATTTGTTTAATGATGAAACTCTCCACTCCAGAATGATGAATGAGAGACTACCCTTGATTTTCTGACTGATACCACTATATAGAAAATACTCACTTCATATGACTAATGCTTTGATTTACTTGCTTTATATCTTCCACAAAAACAATCTGTTATTTTAGTCTCGTAAACTGTCATGCACTGCTGGAATAAATAGGCCAAAATGCTATTCTTTATTCTAAAGATGGGGAAAATTTCCTCTGAGACTACTTCAGAGATATACCTGAGTATGAAAGCATCTGGTGTGAGAAGGACTTTTCTTTTGTGGAAATGATATATGGCTTATCAAAAGATATAAACACTTGTAATGTTCCCTTCCCCTACCCCACCATGGCAAATCTGACCTGAAAACTAAATAGATCTTGTAAAGTCTTAAGTAGCTTGCAAGTTTTATTTATCTCCTGATAAAAGAAAGGAGACTTATTTATTGGCCCTCTACTGTGCAAGTGAAGTGAAGGACTTAAATTTACATATTGGGATCAGTGTTGTGACTGTGGTTTGTATGACTGAGATGGTGCTAAAGTTAAGGCTAGAAGTTGCCTTATCAGGAATGTGCTGGCCAAAATTCTATGTACAGCAACAGCATAAAATAGTTCAGGATTACCAAATATGTGAGTAGTAAACAATCTGCAATGCTAAACCAAATAAGAAATATTTCTTTAAACTTGCTCGTAAGCTACCTGTACTTAAGAAATTTTATTGCCATCAAAGGCCACTTATCCAGCATATGGTGGTGATTGGAAATAGTGAGCATCTTGGTTCATTATGAGCTGGGTACCTGGGTATCATAAGAGTTACTTGTAAATTCCTGGGAATTTCATTTGAGTGATGCTTTGCAGACAAGAGAAGACTGCCTGGGAAAAGCACAATAGCAGCATAAAGGAGCAGTACCTGATGGTTATAGCTGACAAAGACCAGCAGCTGAGCCATTTACAAAAGATAATGCAAGAAATGAGGCTGCCCCTCAGCAAATCTCAAATTGTAGAGGAGCAGTACCAGAAGAAGGTAAGTGGAAATAGAGCTGCTTCTGCATAGCATGGAAATCTGAGACTTGAAGGAAGTTCAGCCAGAGTAGTGTTTTTTCCCTGTCTTCAAATCTAGCAGGTCAAAGATATTGCAGACTGTAGTATCAGATTTTGTTAGTGTGGTGGGTTTTTTTTTTGTGTGTGTGTGTGTGTGTGTGTCTGTCTGTCTTTCAAGGGGCATACCAACAAAGCAATTTGAATTACTGAAAGCCTGTAGAGGACTCTGGTATCCCCTTAATACCTCCTTTCCGTAGTTTCTAAACTTCCAAGAGAGAGTGAAGTAGACTGGGCTTGCCAGATATTTTAGTTCCATCTAAACAGTGTGGACCTCCTCAGGCTTTTCAATCTGGCTGGTTTAGATTTGTCTCTTAAAGTCTCTTTGAATCTAGTATCTTCTGTTCTGTTGTAGTTCTCATTAAAAAATTAGAATGTGACATTAAGTCTTTTGAGTTTTTTGTGTTTTTATTGCTACTTGTACTGTGTTGTATTTCATTATTTATTGTTCAGGTTTTGAGAAACACCAGTGCTGTGTGCGAGTGTTTTTTTTTTTTTTTTTTTTTTTTTTTTTTTTTTTTTTTTTTTTTTTTTTTTTTTTTTTTCTTTTTTTTTTTCTTCCCCCCCTAATTTGGCTTTTCAGTTGCCTTTTGGGATATTTCTGTTTTGTTCCGTGTTTGATGTTTTGTTTGAGCACGTCAAGTTCCAGGCCTAGGAATAGTGTAGGGCTTTGATCTTGGAATACTAAAGAAAGAAAAATTCATGTTGATGTGGATTGTGATATGTGATATATTTCTTGACTCTTTGTACCCTGGTAGATTTCTTCAGAAGTTCCGAGGGGTGACTTTTCAAGCGTAGAAGCAGAGACAAAACTTCTTCAGGCCCAGCTAAGTGACACCCTGAAAGAACTGCACCAGAAAGAGCTGAGGATTCAGCAGCTAAACAGCAAGGTACAGATTGTATCTTTTGCTTTCTTGTGGAGTCCGGGCTGAGCCATATGGGGAAGAGGAATGGCTTGAAGAGGACTCAGAGAGTAAGACCAGATCTTTCTGTGCTTGTGGGCATTTAGTGAAATACAGAATTGGAAATATGGGTTAGAAGAGACCTCTAAAGATCATCTAGTATTTACCTGCTTGAAGTAGTGTCACCAGCAGCACTAGATCAGGGCAGCCAGAACTCTGTCTAGCTGAGTAGTGAAAGGCTCCAATAAGAAATTCCAAAAACACTTTGGATCCCTGGCTCATTCTGCTCTGCACTCCTAAAGAAAAAGCTTTTGGGAGTGTCCAGCTTGCTTCTTCCAAGCCACAATTGGTCACTGTTGCCTCTTGTTAGAGGTGGTAGACAATATAGCAAGAGTTTGGCTTGGTTTGCTTTGAAATTCCCTTTCAGGTAGTTATAGGCTGCTGTAAACTTGCCCTTTAGCTTCCTCTTTACTGGACTAAACTGGACTAATGCCCAGCTTTTGCAGCCATGTGCTGCAGTCCATTGACCATCTTGGTACCCTTTTTCTGGACTCTTTCCTGTTTCTTTTTATCTCTTTGGAACTGGTGAGCCCCAAACCTCTTGCAGTATTCCAGCTACAGTCTCACTGGTACTGGGTGGGAGGGATAACAACTCTTCTCAGTTTGCTGGTCTTGCTGTGCTTAATGTAGCCTAGTATACAACTTGCCTCATTTGCTTTTGGCTTGTATTCATCTGGGCTGCCTCTGTATCTTCCAGGTTCTTTTCAATAGGGCTGCTACTTGGGCAGGCTCCTCCCATCTTGTACTGTTTTGTGGGTTCTGTCTTGGATATAGCACGTCACACTTTGCCTTGCTGAATTTGAGGTTTCTGTTGGCCCAATCCTCAAGTTTCTCAAGTCCATAGCAAATTAAGATCCTGGGGGTACTCTGTGTATTGCAGTCTGTTAAGCCACCCTTGGGTCCAGTGGTGCAGCCAATTTTAAGCCCATGTAACAGTCTGTTTGTCCAGTTCCTCAGTTTCCACATGTGAATGCTATGGGAGATGCTGGAAGCCCTGATAAAGCAAAATATATATTACACTCTCTCCTTTCTCATGTAGTCAGCTCTTTGGTTGTAGGACACAAACTCAGTCAAGCATGGTTTATACCTTGATAAAATCAGTGTTGACTTAGTTACCTTAAGGAGAAGCATTCATTGAAATTAATCTTGTAAATCTTGGTATAAAATAATTAGCATTTTAAAGATATTTGATTCAAGTGCTATTTTGGAAATTCCAGTATTGTTGTTGCCTTCTAGGCTTGTTTTTTGTATAAACTATGTTTTATTATGATGAAGCAAGGGATTATCTTCCAGTTTCTGTGGCAAACTTCAAATACCTCTTTAATGGCTTTATTCAACCTATTTCTTAGCTGTGAAAGAAGTGTGATTTCCAGATTTGTTAAAATTTAAAACATGAAAATATTTCTGGCCTTTAAATCTCTCGAGAGCTTTACTTGACAAAATTTTGCTATTTGTGGAATAAGGAATTGTTTTCTCTTTGATTAACACTACCCAGTCCCTGTCTGGATTACATATTCACAGCTCGCAGTCAGTAGGATCAGTACCAGGTAGTGTTTGAAACAACAGCTTTTTGCCACTGTATTATAGTGCTGTTTCTCTAAAATGGCCTAGGATGGTTCCTGACTGATGGTAGTGGAGTTCTGATAATATCTGTCCAGCTTACTGTGTCAAAGTCTCTTTTTAGCTCTGCTAATCCTTATTTCCAAGTCTGCTATCAAGAGTTTCACTTCTCCCTTGCTGAATACCATTGTTCAGACAAATTCCCTCCTGCTGGCATTTTTATTGGCAGCAGGGAGACCAGAGAGAAACATTATGTGAATAAAAATGTTTCTAGGTTCAGTTTTTATTAGTTGAAAGAGTACAGAAAGTATTCTGTGCTCTTGCCTTTTAGACTACTGAAGGCCCTCCTTCAGAGGGTGCACTTATGATCTTTAGTTCTCTGTGCTGTCTTTATAAAGCTGCTGTATTTCAGGGCAGAATCACAAGTGATCCAATTCCTATGCAGAAACACAGGGCTGAAAATTTAGCAAGCTTCTCAGAGATTTGCAGTCAAGGAGACAAGAATATAAAATCATAATTTATTAATGATGTTTCTGGAAGGCTCAGGTCAATCTCGACACTTTTAACCTTGTTTTGGAAGCATGTTATCCCGTATGCCATATTGACATTTCAGGGCCCCTATTTTGAAGTCAAAGCCATGAGCCACTGTTAGAAGTTATCATTGATTTTTGGACCTTAGAAATGTACTATGTGGCAGTTTCTATGTTCTCAGTAAAATTCTTAACCTTAGTTACCCAGAAAACGACTTTGCTTCTAGAAGGATGTTTGAGAACTGCTCTACTCAGTAGTTTTGTTTTCTTCGCAGCTGTCTCAGGTCTTTGAGGAGAAAAATGCCCTCTCTCTCCAGCTGCGAGGTAGTAGCCGGAACATCAGTGAGAGCCATCAGCACTACAACGAGGTTCTGAACCGCTGCTTGGTGCTTGAGAGGCAGCTTCAGGAGCTACAACAGCCTCCAGACAAGAGCATGGTAAGGGTCTTCCTTTGAATGCAAGTGAGAAAATCTTACTGCCCCACTAACTGTGCAGCATTGTAGCTAACTTCTACCCTGTTCATTCAGTACTCTTCTGCCAAACATTCATGTGTGTTTATTTATAGAAGTTGTTTGCAACAGATGCTGCTCCAGGAGCACCCCAAGAAAAGACTGAGCCTCAGAGACAGGGTTACACACCAGAACTACAAGAATTGCAACGGAGGTAAAGAAAGTGCGAGAACGGGGGTAGGCTGGTAGGCATTCCTCCTGATGGAGGGCCTTGGGCTGAGATGCTGGCAAGAGCCCAATTCTGGTTTTGGAGCTTTGGGCAACTTGGTTCCACAGTAGGCTATCATGGAAGCAGAGGAAATGTGAGATGTGCTTGATGGTTATAATTAGCTAACCACTTTGCAAAGAGCTTCAATCACTAAAGAAATGATATGCAGGAGCAGTTATAGTTGACTGTCACTAGTCAGATTAGTATCTTTGGTTAGTGGGTTGGGTCCCCAGTAGCTGCTTAAGTATATTGATGGTCCTGGTCTCAGTACCTACTTGTATCTGGGATTGAGACTTGGCAGACAGTTCCTTGTACCCTTTGGAAACAGATTTATGAAAGGGGCATGGATAACAGAGGTAAAGAACTTCTTCCTGATGTGATGCACCAACTGCAAGAGACTTATCTCCTTGCTCTGATTTTCAGAATAATTTAACTATTTTTTTTAAAATGTAAATTTAAAGAAAACTTAAAATAATTTTCTTCTGTGTGAGATAGAAGGAAATTAGAATCTGTTAACCTACTACATCAGTCAGTACAACAGAAACAGTAGTCCAGGAAGGGACTTCTATTCCATTTTAGCATATACTTGTTTACTTTCTGGTAGGTTGTCTGAAACTGAACACTTGCATAGCAACACAAAGCAGGATCTGAGGTATTTAGAAGAGCAGCTGGAAGAAGAACATGAGCGGCGTCTTGCTGCGGAGGAGGCTCTCTCTGCGGCACAAGATCAGATCAGGAGGTAAGGGAACTTGCGCAAATAGTGTTGCGATAAAAGTAGGATGCTTCTAGTTGTTCTTCTCTGCACTTCACACATCCTTATGCCCAGTGCCACTGTGGGTGTAAAAACAACTATGACATGTCTATCTTTAATCTTCCGGACAATGATAGAATGAGATAATTGAACAAAAACTTGAGATGAAATTTGACTAGAAATAAGTTGCAAACTTTTTCAGTGAGGAAGATAAAGTACTGGAAAGTATGGAGCCTCAGAATTGAATGAAGGGAAAAGAAGAGTTCTCAGTTGCTTCCCAGGCATTTGTCTCCTCAGTAAGAACTTGCATATCTCAATTTAGTTGATAGATGCCCTTATAACCAGCAGGGAACATGGGGCTGACCTAGATTAGGCATTAGGATGAGATGAATCACATGCTAGAAATGCCTGTTTCTTCTCATTGACTATAAGAGGGTTTTTTTGCCACTTTCCTGGATTGTAGGTGTTTCTGTGTGCCAATTCTTGGTAGTCAAGATAGATGCTACTATTGTAATCTTACACATCAGAACAGTGGTTTCTTCCTGATACCCATGCTTGTCAAACAAAAATATGGGCCAAAAGCAAGAATTTTGGATTAAGTTTTCTGATAGTCGCTACACAACTCAGCATTATCCTCTTCTAGCATTGAAGTCTACAGAGGCTTCTGACAGCTGAGCCATTTCACTAGCTAATGTTAGTCCCAAATTTTGACAGTGCTGCCTATGTGTCTTATGCTCTCATAGTAATTTACCAATCTTGAATATCTGGTGCTGGCAAATAATTTGCAAAAAACTGTTACCACTGGGGCTTGAACTGGTTTCCAGAATAATTTCTCAGAAAGCTGTTTATATCAGCTGTTCTGGCTTCTTTCAAGTCACAAGCTTGAAATTTCACATGGAAGCCCCTGTGTAGAACACAGACCTTAGTTAAGTTAAAACATATGAATTTCCTGAAAGACAAAGGAAAGAACAGGACAGAAAATCAAGAGTTTTGAAAGGACAGGATATAAGACTGGGTAATAAAAGATGTTACTGCTAGCAGGTGAATTGTCCCCACTACTGGAAAAGAAGGAAAATCCCCACATAATGCAATATGAAGTGTTTCTATTCTCTCTGACTAGCAGGCACAAGAGGTGGTTAGCACAGCAACTGTATTTTTTAGAGGACACAATATGCCTGCTCTGTTATGGTTTCAGCAACTTCCAGATAGTTTGGGACTAATTTAATTTTGAAGCATTGCTACTTGGATCACCCAGTTATTCTGTTCTGACTGGGCTCATGAGGAACTACAGCTGTTTAAATAAAACCATTTTTTGGTCAGGTAAGGCCACTGATGGTTTGCAATGGTTGCCCATTTTTTTGAAGAAGTTGCTTCTTTCATAATCTTTTCTACAGTGTTTGCTTGGGTCATCATAACAAACTGAAACTGATTTAATATTTTGTTGCTGCAGACTGGAATCAAGTGACTGGACATCTTCCTTGAGTGCTAGCATTGATAGGACTGCAGGTCAAGAGCGTTCCGTGCTGATTGACTCCATGGATAATACTTCAAACAGAGTAAGGATTTTCATTCACAGCTGCAGCTGATGGGAGTCCTGACTGTTGCATGAATACATCAACATAAAACTATGAACCTGCAGTAGGCTAAATCCTGCTTTAAGCATATCTAGTTCTGTAGGGGTTTCTGTGGGGTGGTTGGTTTGTTTGTTTTTTCCTTGGCTTGCTCTGCTTTCCATCTCGGAAAATTTCTGAATGTGGTTTTCCTACAGTCTGCATGAGTGGAGTGTATTTCAGAGGCCACTAAAATGTAGATCAACATTTCCTGCACTTGAGATGTGGTCCCAGGTCCCTTGTTGGACCTTGGCCTTCGTGGGAAGCAGCTGAGTGTCTGTGCAGATATGTAACTACTTGCATAGGAAGCATCCATGTTAATGGCCCCAGCATTTCTGGTGGTTGCCTCTTGCTTGCAACCGCCTTAGTCTTTCCTCACCCATCTTCTTTCAAGCCTATGTTATTCAGGCTGGGAGACAGTGCAGAAAGCTGCTCTTTTACTGTACTGAGTGACTGCCTGGCAGCACCTTGTCCTGTTTTGGTAGAATGATGCCCTGCTGAAGAGTTTGCCCTCACCAGAAGAAAGGGGGCAGTACTTCCATGAGCCGCATAAGAAGAACCAGGGCAAGAGAGAAAACTGGATGCTACCCTGCATTCACGCCTGAGGAATTTTAGTAGAACAAATTGTTTTCTCTTTGTACTGGAAGTTTGCCTTTTGATGTTGCATTATTTGAGGATACCTTTAGGGGGAGTTTATACTGTAAGATCATCATATCTGGCTTGTTCAGCAAGATCTGAAATCTCAACTTGGCAGGGTGAACGGAGCTAAACTAATGAATGAACACTTTCATCTTCAAACCCAATGGGATGAATTGAGGTTAGCTTGAGTCTCTAGCAGAAAAATACCATTGATCTACTTGTTTATATGTGACTTGGAGGAGCTAAAAATTTGTAGGGAGCAAATGTTAGAGGAGGATGTCCTGCATTTTGTTGGCCTTTCTCAAGCAGAGCTGGAGAGTACTGGTTCATGGCTAACCTTCAGCAAGAAGGTTCAGTCTGATGAGGGTGGGGAACATTTTGCTGAGGATTTGCTCTCGAGGTAGAATCTGACAATGGAAGGGATTTTAGATGGTTGATGCTTGTTAGCTTAGACAAAATTATCTTCATAACTGAGACAGCTCTGAGTGAAGGCAAATGGGACCTTGGTCATTCATGGTACTAAATGGTGTCTCTTTTACTCCTCCAGGCTCGGCGTATACCTGGACTGTGGCGCCTGTTACGATCTCTCTTCCGTTCCCGAACCCACCTGCCTCTGCTAGTGGCCATGTATCTGTTTGCTCTTCATGTCTTGCTCTTTTTATGCTTTAAGGGCCGCCTGTAAAGCATAAAACAGGAGCCCAACCCTTTTTGTAATCCCTGGGCCAGCCAGCCAAACTGCAGGGTAGCTGCAATCACTACTTCACCCAGCAGCCTTCTTTTTGGATTGTTGCAGTACATTTTAGGAACTTCACGATCCTCCACCTCTTGGACTCAATCAGTGAGTTGGGTTAGGGAAACCCTGTAACTAGTATTAAGAACGGGAAAATTTTGTTCTTGCTGGTCCTTAGATCTGCTGCTCTGTGCCACTGTGGTGTTTAAAATGTGTATCTTAAGGACATTGTGGAGCCTTCGAGGAACACGAATGAAATTTCAAAATCTTATTTCCTGCTCAGTTGTGCCTCTTGTCAAAGAAGGGCCAAAATCACTGTGTCTGGGCCTGCTGAGCATTCCATTTAAAAACATATGTCTGCTCTGATGAGCCTGTAAAATAATGTCAGTAATTTAATTATTGAAAAAGAAATAGGAACAAAATTTTATATTTTTTATTTCCTAGTTAATTACCTTACTGTTTATAACATTTGCGTACCTCCCTGAAGAGAGAAGGTGCTTGCACACCTCTTGAAAAGAAGGGAGCTGTGCTCCTGCATTCTGGCCCGCTGACTGATTGTCACAAGGTTAAACCTGTATAGGTTATGCTGAAGAGTACCGTTATGTGGCATGTGGGCCCAAGTCAAAGGCAGAAGTCCCCAAAACTAATTTTTTCCCCCTAGGCTGCAAATGGAGACAGAGTTCTGAGGCCTGTGTTAGCATCTCTGCTTTATAAAAAGCCTGTTGCAGAAATCTAGTGCTGACCTTTGGACTTGTGTGACTCTAAAGCAAATTTATGCTGGTGGACCTGATCCTCTCTGTTCCATGGAAAGCTATGTTTTTTTTAAGAATTTCTGAAAATGTCCTGGAAGTGAGACAGTGCCTTCTGCCGGTGGGAAAGGGCTGAATACAAAGAAGCTTGTTCCAGTCAAGTTTCCTGTCAGTGACCAAGTTGTCCTGTCCTCTGCTTTGAGCACTTACAAAAAGGCTTGTATCTGCCCCTGGGTTGAATAGCCACATACATTTTTCAGAAGTGAAAGAGGTGGCTCTTTTGATACTGCTGGTAAACAGAGATTCTGTAGTCCCTGAACAAAGCCTTTTTTGTGGATGGATTGATTTCAGCATTGTGCCTGAACTCTCTGGCAGGTCCAGAACACTGACACCACATATCCATTTGTGCACTGCCCTGCGTCCTGTATTCCTCAATTACATAAAATGAAATGATCAAGTACTTTGCGTATAGTTTCTTAGGATACATGCTTCTGTATATAATAAAGATTATTTTTCAGATGCAAGTTTTTTAATGTCATCATGTGTATGTCAGAGATATATCAAGGATGTACTGCTGTTTATCATAACTTTTGTGGGTGCACTCTACGACCATGCTTCCTTTAAGGGTACTCTTCCTTGCGTGTTGGTCAGAGAAGATCTGTGTGTCTCGTTATTTGAAGGGCCATGGTGATGGCCTGTTTTCCATTCTCATCCCTCAGCCTTTTTCAGCTCCTCCTGTCCTGACAAAAAGAAATAGCACTTTACATTGCAAAGCAATTCTAATAAAACTGAAGGTTACTTGTTTTCACTTGTAATAGTCTTTAGACAGAGTGAACTAAATTCTGGATCCCATTAGCATCGTGCAACCCTAGGAAAGTTGCAGGAGTTACCAAGAGCAAACTGGAAAAGTGCAGCTAACTTTGAGATGAGTTAAAACATAATGTTTGTGAATATTTAGAGCCAAAGGCAGGCTGTAATATCATCTATTTTCATCAAGAGCTCCATTTTCACTGAAGACTAAAGCTAAATAATATGGCATTGTTAGATTGCGGATGATGTTTCCACTGCTTTTAAGAGAAGAAAGAATTAAAAGCCAAGTGCATATCCTTAAAGTTCATGGTACCAGTTTACTGCACAGCACCTAAAGTTGGCACGTGCCTCCATTGTAAGACAAGCTTCTGCTGGCTCAGAGATGTTTGAATATCTCATACTTTTGCAGCAAGCAACTAGAGCTTTGATGGGGCGGGGAACCAAAACCCCAAAGGTACTCCTGAGGTTATAATCATTGTCTGAGTTAACAATTTTGTGGTTTGATCTAATGAAATAATGAAAGGTGTGAAATTTCTACCTGGCAATCACTGCTCTTCAAGAATTTCAACAGCTTGTTCCATCTGTCTTTGGCTGAACCTGTGTTGGTTGCTGAGTTATTTTAGTATCAAACTAGTGTAATTCTGCTACTTATTTTAAAACTCTGTGCTTTCCACCAGTGAGCAATGTACCTAAGTCTGTAAGTGCTTGGGACCCTTTGCCTACATCCTTTCCATCCTTTTTTTTTTTTTTTGGTCTTGGAGGCTCTTACTGATTTGTGTGTGTGTTTATGTGTACATGCATAGATATGAATATTGCATATATATTTTTACACACATGTGACAAAACATGTGCATATGTGTTTATACATGTATTTTAATTGTGCTGTAGTGTATTGAGACAAATTCCTTAACTTGTGTAAGCAGTGGCTTTCTCGCTTAAGTTCTCATTGTAATTGTCAAATTTGGGCTTTAGCCATGCAAGCACTCGATGGCACAGTGCTCTCTGGAGCGGGTAAAGCTGTGGAGATGGTGATCTGGGTTTACATATTAACAAATCTGACTGTGCTCTACCAAGCCCTGCCAACATGCTCAGAGCATCTGTGTCCAGTCCTTGCTTGCTGCCAGTTCTCTGTTGTGTGTGGGGAAGTGCAGGGCGTGAGCACAGGGTTTGGTGCTTTGGGCTTGAGCAGAGCGCTGGGGGCTGGGAGGCAGGAAGTGAATTAGTTGAAGTTAAAACAGGAACTGTGAGGCTGCCATAAGCTAAAACTGGGGCTAGCAACAGGTGCTTGGGCAAACAGCAGCAAGTTTGTGAGCTGGAGCCTGAGGGCCTTTCAAGGTAGGAGCGTGTGGGGGGGGTGGTTCTGAGAGCAGAAAGTCAGTGACAGCAGCGAAGAAATGGTTGCTTGGTGGGGGGGCAAGAGGCTGCCAGAGGGTGCTTGGCATTTGCTTTTTAGACAGCATTGTGGTTGTTACTGCAGCTTTTATGTTTAAGTCTCTCAAGAACCACATTTCTGAGTTAACGAGTGCAGTTGTGCTCAGCAGTACGCTGTGTTTGTGCACACATAGTGAATGCTATCAGAAGAGGGGGACAAATTAAAAGGATTGAGACACTACTGTGCCTGGCCTTTCTCCTTATAGCTGGTGCTTGGACCCTTGCCAGGTGATAAGAGGCTGTGCTTTGTCATGGAGGCCAGGATTCAGAGTGCCAGGCTGGCTTTAGGAGGCAGTTGTTCAGGAACCATTTACTGTCCTGCGCACAGCTACGTCTCAGGTTACTGGAGGGGAAGGGGAGATGAAAGTTTAGAGAGTGCTGTTTTGTCTGTATTAGCTCTCCTGCTCCACCTGCTTTTATTTGCAATTAGCTGTGTTGTCTCAGGGTATGTTGGTGCTTAAGCACCATGGTTCACAACAAGGCTTGCTGTGCTCTGCAGTTTGACACCATCTTTCCCTGCTGCAGCCTGGGGAAGGTCTAAAGCCACATCTTTACTGTAAATCTGCCTTGGTCCTACATCCTCTCCTTCAGCTTGCTGACTTCTTTTGCTTAACAGAAGAAAGACTTGTCCCTTCTATGCTTTCAGTTCCTTTTCTCTTGGCTCCCTGTTTACATGGTGCTGACTCTCAAACTGCTGTTAATGGCAGCTTGTGAAGCTCAGTGCAGTGATCTGGCTGGAAGTTTATTGCTTAAGACAGCAGTGGTTGTGCAATTTCCCTGAGTACAATCATTTTGCTTGTATAAACACAGCAAGCAGCTGTCGTGAGTGCCTGGGGCAGATCTGGAGGTAGTGTGAGGTGTGCCCTGCGGTGGGGTAGTTGTTAAGCACACACAGAAAAGGCGCTGCCATATGAGGATCTGTCACAGCCCTCTTTCATTCTGGGTTGTGCATGGATTTATTTGAAATTTTCAGAACTGAACTCGGTAGCTTCCTGTTCTAGCTTGGTTTTCACTGTACGCATTGCTCAGCCTTTGTGCCCTGATGAAAAGCTCCTTCAGTCTGAGGGATGAAGATTTGGTGCTTTTCGGTTTGCACAGTTAGTAACAGGAAGTGTGAAATGAGAGCTCTGCAGAGAATGAGGAATCCATTTTGTATGGGGAGGCAGGGCATCTAATGTGACTTCCTTCTGCTTCTTATTCTTTAGAAGTTCTGCTGTTTGAGAGGGGCTTTTTCATTACCTTTTTTTTTCAGGTCACCTTGAAAATGAAATGCAGCAGTTCTAGATTTCACATGAGTTTCATTTAGCTTTCTGTTCCTGAGCCTGTCACTTCCACCAGGCCTCTTCGGGCAGCTTGTGTAAGCTGTGCAGTAGCAGCTTCAGCCCTTTCACACTAAAGGATTTTAGCCCCATTTTGTATTTTGTCTGTAAGACAGATGTAAACACCATGGAGCACCTGGTGCTGATACTGTAAGACTAAGACAGCCTTTCTCTGGAGCTTCTCAGGTCTGCGAGGCAGTGATTAAAAGCTTAGAAAAAAGACAAGGGAATTTAGGAGTTTGACATGGGATAGATCACTGTTGTGTTGTTGTGTCGGAGCAAGCACTGGTCTCTGACAGCATGGTGTGATGATGCTGAGAAATGGGCAGGATAAAGCTGTGAACAGTCTTCCAGAGCATAGAAAATAAATAACATGTTGGAAAACCATAGTCTGATGTTTGAATGCTAGCACTGATTTACATTAAAATAAGATGTATGTTTTAACCATGAGGTCAGTGTGCTCAGGGCTGGGGTTTACCCCTAACAGTCGTGTGCTTTTCTGGAAGTCATGTGCGTCCTCGGAGGTTTGGGATGCCTGGTGCTGTGCAAGAGACGCAGAGGTTGGTGAGGGTGGGTGGCCTCCCAAAGGTATCTCCATCCTGCCACGACTGCTGAGCTTTCCCGTGCCCATGGCCACGGAGGTCGTGGTGACCGAGCGCTGAGCTGTGCGTGACACTGTGTCCTCCCTGTGCAGATGTGGAAGGCAGTTGTGGGACACAACGTGTCAGTGAAGGTTGAGTCTCAGGGAGACGACTGGGACACCGACCCTGATTTCGTGGTGAGTGCCTAGTTTGATAACTGATGGTTAGCTAAGAAAAGGGGAGGCTTCCTGGCCCGTAGGCCACATTGCGCTCATTCCTTGTGCAGCCCCTGCAGAGCTCAGGGGAACCTGTAAGAAGCAGGAGCAAATCCTGGGACACCTCCTGCTCCCAGGTGCTGCAACCTGCTGACACATCTACTCCACTGCATTATTAGGCAGCTTACTGTCACGTAGTCTAAGCTGTTTTTGATTCCTGTTTGTTTCATCTTCAGAACTTTGAGCCTCAGTGTATCCTGCATCTGACTACCAATAATATCACTGAAGGAGCAGAGACTCTCCACAGGACTCATTTTAAAAAAAAAAAAAAAAATCCTGCCATGTTTAGAATTTTACAGGCTTCCAAAATTGTCTTTGTTTTTTCCAAATGGAAGAATCCCATGTTATTTTAGAGTCACCCTGTAGAGATGCAGCTCCCTGTCTCAGGATTGCCTGGTTTTCTGTTTATATCTTCCTTTATTTTCTAGCCAAGATGGTGAGAGTGTAAAAGTGCTCAGGCTGTAGGAACTCCCTGGATTAAGACAATGTCATAGTTTCTGGTTTTTTTTGTTGTTGTTGTTGTTGTTGTTGTTGTTGTTGTTTTTTTGTTTTGTTTTGTTTTGTTGTTGTTGTTCAATTTTCCTTTCTCAATAATTCACTCATTTCAGCTTTTTGGCCAACTCTATAATACCTACTCTTTCCTGAACAATGATAACCATTTTGGAACTCTCATTGTATAGATGACATTAGGATTTTTTTTCCAATAGGCCTTGTTTTTTTACTTGCTGGCCTTCATTTACAGTTTTACCACCTATTGATATTGCAAGATTTTTCTGCCCTGCTTTGTCACCTTGTGTTTGTTTAACCTAGATGATTTTTTACTGTCTTGTGACACTGATATCTCATTTCTCCTAACTTTTTCTAAATCTCTTGGGAGTGTGTCATGCAGCAAATGTCCCAGGAGTGCCAGGCATGCATTATGCATGCAGGTCCCTGCCACCTCTGCCCAGATTCTGTCTTCTTTTACAGGACAATTTATTACTGAACAGCCTCTGTAGTGGCACAGCTAGGGTCCTTTGGAGGGATGAGGCTAAACCTTGCCTGCTGTCTAAATTCCAAGCAACTCTAGTTTGGGAGGGAAGGATAGTCCCCAAATTGTTTAAGTTCAAAAAAGTGCAGTTAAAATTTCCCCCCTCTCTCTTTACTTCAGTTACTTTGCTTAATTCTCCTAGTTGTGGTAGTCCTCAGTTTTCAGACCTAAAAAAGGGAGTGGGGAGCAGTCATAGCAAAAATGAGACAGTACGGTGTTAGCATTGAGTAAATTTACTGAGTTAGCATTGAGTAAAATGCTAATTTTGATGTTTTTCTAGTATTTTCCTAAGCAATTAACTTCTACAATGTTTTCATGTGCCAGCTCTTCCCTGGGAGAAGACCACCCCAGGAAGGGGAGAGCACCACCAGGAAGGTGGGAGGGAGCTTCCCACCAGGAGAGTGGGAGGCCGGGCTGAAGCAGGGCCTGCGTCCTGTCACGGGGATCGAGGCGGGCTGTGAGCAGGTTACTACTGCTCCAAAGGCCGGTGGCTGCTGCTGGATGGGGTGTTCGCACAGGGCAACCTTCTGTCCTGCAGGTCACTCATGGCTGCACTTTGTTTGCAGAACGACATCTCGGAGAAGGAGCAGCGATGGGGAGCCAAAACCATTGAGGGCTCTGGCCGCGCCGAGCACATCAAGTGAGTGCAGCTGCCACACTCTGGGGGCCGGGCCGGATCATCTAGTTATGGGAAATGGAAGTGGTGGTTTTGCTTGCAAACGAAAACCAGCCAAATAAGGGCTTGTGCGAAGCGGAGCCAGAGGGGTGGAACAGTGCCTGCAGGGGTGCCCCCTCAAGCCCCAGGTGTGGCCCTTGGGATCTAGGGAGGCCCTTGGTGCTCGGCACAGAGGTGCTCAGCTCCTCTCTTGAGATATGTCCCTGGCCCAGGAAGGTGGTGGAGGCTTCATCTGTGGTGGGGAGCCCACTGCTGCCCTTAACTGCTGCCAGCTGCAGCTCAGGTGGCATGGCTGCTGCCATGGTGGCTCTCAGTTTGTTGGCCAATTTTGCACTAAAAGGCAAAATTCACAGACTACCTGTGATGCTGCAAAGAGGTAACTTTGTGGGACATCCAGAGAGTAGAAGGCGCACAAAGTCAAAATGTAAGTGACCTTGCCATGTATTCTCCTGAATATCTACTGAGCAGGAGTAGGGTGAGGGTAAAGTGATTTGGAGATCTTCAAAACTCGCCTGGATGTGACCCTGTGCCATGTGCTCTAGGTACCTCTGCTTGAGTAGAAGGGTTGGACTAGATGATCTCTAGAGGTCCCTTCCAACTTCAGCAATTCTGTGATTCTGTGAGAGACAGCTAACAGGAGGGGATGTGCCAGTTCTACCATGGCAAAGACTTTCTGCACCATTTCTGTCTAAAGCTGCCCCTATCCAGCAGCTCCCTGGGGACATGGCAGTGCTACCCTCTGCAGTGTTTCTGTAGCACACAGGAAAACAGGCCCCCATGAAAGAGAAGATGTAGCTGTGGATGGAGGCTGTGAGGTGGAGGCAGGATGCGTCCATTGAGCAGATGTCTCCATGTCCTTCTCCAGGACACAGAGTAGCATCATCCCCCGCTGTGGTGCAGTGGCCGCAGGTGTGGGACTGCCCCGCAGAGCGGGCAGCTGTGAGCAAGTGGTGACTGCTGGTGGCAGGACGCCACAGTGACTTGCCTTGATCTGGTCCTCTCTGTCTTGCCAGCATTCACCAGCTGAGGAGCAAGGTGTCAGAGGAACATGAGGTCATCAAGAAGAAGGAGCTGGAAACTGGCCCCAAGGCATCGTATGGCTATGGGGGCAAATTTGGGACAGAGCGGGACCGGATGGACAAGGTAATTTTTCAAGAGCTTTCCTGCACTCAGTGGAAAGATCTTTGTTTCGTAATGCAGAGAGCGTCCCTGTCTTTTGGCTGGCTGCTCCTCACAGGAGGGAATGGAGAGCTGGCATGGCTCCACCAATTTGCATGTCTAGCTCACCCCATGGTATGTCTGCATGATCTCTTTAAAATCACATTTGTGTGATTTGTCTCTCTAGCTTTCTTGAAACCCTCCTCTTGGCTGAGTTAGGTGCTATGAAGAAGGGCTTTCTGCTTTTTGTGTTTCAAATATGTTGCATAATAGTTAAATATGGTGTACCTCCATACCTGTGCTTGGAGAAATAATGATTACTGATCTCATACACACATTCTTCATTGCAGATCTCTGTCCTTTTTCCCCAAGATGAAGCCCTAGTCCACATATTTTATCACACTTCTATCTGTACGTTTCTACTTTTAATACACCTTTTCAAAGGTGAGGTAGTAAGACTGCAGTAGTATTTAACATAGGGGTGGATATGCATGCTACCAGAGTGGCAGGATGAGAAAGAGACTTCCAGCAGGTCAAAGTAGAATAGCCACAGTCAGACTCTGCAGGAGCAGAACAAGGATGTTTTTGCTGAGCAGCTTCTACTTTGCCCAGTGCACAGAGGTTGCAATCATTTAGTGTCCAGCCTTTGTCCTGAGGACACAAGTGGTCCTGACCATGCTGTCTTCTGCCAGGGAGCGTTGGACCCTGGCCTGGGTAGGGGTAGACCTCTTGGCGTAGGGGGTGATCCCAACCAGGTCTGCTTTATGTGTCTGAGAGTGAGGGTCAATGAACTGCCCTCAGGCAGCGTGCGCCAAACCAAGAGCCAGGGGGTGGGGGGTTGCCTGTGTGTCTGTCTGCACTTTTCTCCTCAGGTTTCTCTGTCATTAAGCTTAGCTGTAATTCACACAGTAGGTGTTGATCAGCCTAATATCTGCCTGATGAGCTGAGAGTGAGGCCACAGGGATGCCTGTGTGGGATGACTGCACATCTATGTTGGAGCAGAGCTGGTGCTGGCTGAGGCAGCGGGGCTGGTTTGGGTCTGTCTCCTGGTGGCTGCAAGCACTGGAAGCAGGGCAGATGCCTGTGTGGCACCACGTCTCCGTCCTCCTGCTGATGCAAACGTGCGCTCATGTCGTGCTTTCTCTCTCCTCAGTGTGCAGTGGGCCATGAGTATGTTGCTGATGTTGGGAAGCATTCCTCGCAGACAGATGCAGCCCAGGGATTTGGAGGAAAGTATGGAGTCCAACGTGACCGAGCTGACAAGGTGGGCTGGACAGGGCAGTGGAAGTATTTCCTTGCAGCCTGTGCTCAATGCCGTCCCTGAAACACTGTGCTATGTTTAGGCTTGCGGCGGTGGCTTTCAAAGTGCTGATGAGCGCAAGTCTAGATAGACCACATGTTAAGGTCTGCGCTGAAGCATGTGGCTCACCCCTTGTGTACAGGATGATGACTGGTGATAAATTGTGGTGAGCTCATGCACATCTGCTCTCCAGTTTGCACATGCTGCCATGCACAGTACAGCCCAACTGTGCTTGCACTGTGCTATGCAGACAGTGCTGTGTTTCTGTCCTGGGCACCACTGTCCTTGAAGTTGTGGTTTCTCATCTACAAAACCACCTCACACGTTGCACAGTGGTAGGACCGGACAGGGACTGCCAGACTCCATTCTCCCATGTACTGCTTGGTTCCTAATGCCTCCCAGGGGCCTCGACTGCACCTAGAGCTGCTGAACTGTTTGGCAGGGTTTAAGCTTGGGGCTTTTGGCATCTTACCTGGGGTGCATGATCTTGCAGTGGTCCTGTTTGTGGGCCTGCTGCTATGTGGACAGCGGGAGATGATGTGAGAGGGTGAGGGTGCACTTGCATATTGTAGCATAGTGGTGGAACAGGGTCCTAGACAGGTCCCAGGTTACTGGAGAAGGATGTGTGAGCCTCAGCTTGGCCATCAGAATGACTGGTGTCCTCCTCTTGTTCCAGTCAGCACTGGGGTTTGAATACAAGAGTGAGGTGGAGAAGCACTCATCCCAGAAAGGCAAGTCCATGGACACGTGTTGTCCCTCAACACTTTTCCCATCTTCTATTCTGCTCGTCTTCATCATTGTTCATCTTCTCCCTATGTCCTATGCTGTCGGCTGCAGGACGGTCTCCTGTGTTGCCTGCCTTCTGCTCATCACTTTATTCAAGTTTGTGTTCCTGATCAGTTACCTTCCCTGCCCTGTTCCCTGCTGGCATCTCACCACATTTCTGTTGTTGCCGCCTCTCTGTTTTGCCTTGCTGGAAATGGGGTCATGGCCGAGTGGAGAGTCCTGCCTTCCCTTGAACGACAGCAGACAAAGGAGGAAATAGTTTTCGTTGGGGTTATCCGTTTCCTCTGTAAGTCCTGCTGAGCAACTGCTACACAGTAAACTAGCAACTTGGGAGTCCTTAGAGGATAACTGAATACACTTAAAGTAGTTAATACACTGCTACTTTAAAGGATATGAAAAAGAGGCGTCAGGAAGACACTCTGCTCTGCTTCCAGTATATGATAGTCGAACAAGCCAGAGATGGACAGGAGGGGCACTGGAGAATGTTTCCAGAAATGTGGGTTTGAGCCTTTGCTTCAACACCCCCAGTTAGCAGTTAGCATTTGCCTTGTAAATCTTGAGATTCCATTATAGCAGATAAAAGTCACAGAGCAAAAGTTGTCTATTTGCCCTGTATGTTCAAGAGATCAATGCACTTACTCAAAGACCTTTTCAGAGACTGAAAAGATCTGAAAGACTGGCCGATCACAGGTTGAAATCCTTGCTCTGGAGGTGTGTGGATGGGCTGGTCACACCCAGACCATCAGTGCCCGGGTTTTGCCTTGGCTTCAGAGAGCTGAACTCCCATCACCTCCCCAACCACCTTGGCACATTGCCTGCCTTCCTTGCCCTCTCTGGCTGCGTGTCCCCAGCTGCCCATGGCCTTTGAGCATTCCTCCTGCTGCATCCCAGCCTTGCCCTTTCCATGGGCCTTCATCTTCCATGGCCGTCACAGTACTCGTGCTTTCCATGCTATCCCTTCCAAACTCTTATGTATTCTGGTGTTATCCATCATCTCTCTTCCTCCTCCCTGGTGCTCCTTCGCAGTGCTGGTCCCCTTCTCTGTCTCTCTCTCTCTGTCTCTCTCTCTCTGTCTCTCTCTCTCTGTCTCTCTCTCTCTGTCTCTCTCTCTCTGTCTCTCTCTGTCTCTCTGTCTCTCTCTCTGTCTCTCTCCCACCAGACTCATGCCTGGGGCAGCACCTCATTCCATGCATCCCCTCAGACTACTCCAAGGGCTTTGGTGGCCGTTACGGTGTGGAGAGGGACAAGGTGGACAAAACTGCAGTGGGGTTTGACTACAAGAGCCAGGCGGAGAAGCATGACTCTCAGAAAGGTGAGTTGTGGGAAAACATTGATGTGAGAATTGTGGGAATTTGGGTCTGGGACTGTGCCCCGCTGGGACACCGGGTGCTCTGCTTTCAGGCTGCTGCTGCATGTGTGGCAGAAATGCTGTGGGAGGTGTTGGGCATCTACTGCTTGCAAGGTGATTGGGGAGTCATGGAAAGTGTGAAACATCCAAGATTAGCTGGCCAATGCCTCTACAAGATTGTTGGGAAAGTTCTGGCTGAACAAAAAGGAGAAACAGGTCTCTGAACACAGGGATCTTGTGGGCAGCATATCTCTAAAGGATGGGTGCTTCGGAAGCCAAGAGAGGCACTGGTGGCAGATGATGTGCTCCAAAGAGGAGAGATGGGTGTTGCTTTAGGCACTGTTGTCTGTCTTTTCTCTGTTTCCATTCCTCCTCATCTCTCCGTGAGTCCCAGGCAGACCTCTGTGAAAATGACCTGACTTCATGGTACTGCTGCTTTTCTTTTTCCCTCCCTTGTCTTTCATGCTGTGATCTGAATCCACACGGCTGCAGACTATTCTGTGGGCTTTGGTGGGAAGTTTGGAGTCCAGCGAGATCGTCAGGATAAGAGTGCACTTGGCTGGGAACACCAGGAGGACGTGCAGCCACATGCATCCCAGACAGGTAGGGAAATGCTGCCAGGGGGAGCAGCGCGATCTCCTTGGAGCAGGCATTGCCTTGCAGCTGCCCACCATCCTTGACAGAGATACATCTGCAGAGAAACAAATGTGAACAGCGTGTTGTGGAGGTGCAGGCGGAGGAAGCACTGTGAGCCCCAAACGTGGGCAAACGCTGCCCAAGGGGAGGACTCAAGTACAGCAGCCCTGGAGCAGTGGTGGGGTTATTGAATGCAAGTCCCTGAATCAGGCTGCGCTTTCTGTGTCAGGCATGTTCCTGATCATGAAAATCAAGCACACAGGAAGGAAGCAAATCAGGTGCCAGGAATAACTTGAATATTGTTAGTGCTGTTTGTCCAGCTTTAGTCGAAGTGTCCACTTTGCATTCATGTGGCATGACCGACTTCTTACCCCAGGGCCTGGGAGCAGATTTGCCAGGGTGCAGCACCATACACTGTGCACTTCACTCAAAGATTGGGAGAGTTAGTCCTAACAGCTGCTTTCTAGAGCACCTTGCCTTCAGTCGCCCTATTTAGTTCAATATGTGACACTGCTGGTGGAGTGATAAAATGCAGCTAGCCCACAGATGTGCCTTGCAATTCAAGGCAAAGCTATTTCATGTCACTATTTGCAGCACTGAAGTCAGGCACATATAAAATACTGTACAACAGTCTCACTTTTTCCATACAGACTATGCCAAAGGGTTTGGAGGCCGTTATGGGATCCAGAAGGACAGAGTGGATAAGGTAAGTCTGTGCATGCAGTAGCCTCAGTTTTCTTCTGATAACCACTGATCTCTGTATGGCTGCAAAGTCATAAACCTGGTTTCCCCTGGGGCTCGATTTAGTAGTTTGTGGGCAGAGTCAGACTAGTGAAGTCCTTTCAGTTGTACTCAGACAAGTGAACTTATGAACACTTTGCGTGTGTGTGCTGGGCCCTTTCTATCCCCACCCTGCCATCTCTCAGTTTCCTGCTCTGCACGGATGGTCAGAGCCTTGGTGTGTTCTGTGTGGTGAGTAGACTTTGAGGCATCAGAGGCAGGAACGGTTCCTTTTCTGAGCCATGTTGGCTGTTGGGGGGCACAGTGTTGTATTAGGAGCTGAACAGAGTGGGTGAGGATCTTCAAGGCTTTGAGCCAAGGAAGGAGATGAACACATACCTGTAGCAATACAGCGTGTTCTCTTCAGTGCTGCATGTGCGGGCTGCCAGTAGAAGTGTCCTGCCCATGGACAGTCACCCAAAAGTAAAGATTAGCATGGTCTGTGAATTTAACAACAGCTAGTGTAGGTGCAATGCCAAAGGCCAAGGCATTGCATATGGGACAGAAAAAGCATATAAAATTAAATGAGTGCTTGTGCAAAGGTCAACAGCTGTGGGTCATTTTGAGGATCAGGGTGCAGAGGCAGTGTAAGGAATTCCCAATCACCTCCAAGTGAACCATGAGTTTATTTTGAGAGTACTGAAGCAAAATCAAAGATGGCAAAATTAAGGCCAGTCAGACAGGTACCTGAGTTTTTTACCTGGTTTTCAGGCACTGGTGTAACGCTAGGTTAATCGCTCCAGTTTAGGGCATAATTTACCCTAGGCAATTTGAACTCCCTGTTGTCAATTTTTTGACCAGCAAGTGTGATTTGGTTCTCCCACTGCAACACCTAATTGTAAACATGTCTCAGCTGTGGTCTGTGGAGACTTGGTCCAAGCGTTCAGCAGAGCCTGAAGTCCTGTTTACCTGCTGAGGTTTGTTTACTCTGAGGTGAGCTGAGCTGCTGTCTGGGCTCCACCAACTGTAGCAGGAACTGAGATACCCAGTTCGCATGCAGGTGACACCTGCATGTACAAATATAAATGTAGCTGTACTCATCTGAAAGTTGCATCCCACCTGCAGTTTCTTTTTTATGTTAAATGGCTTCTTTTTTTTTTTTTTTTCATGGAAGTGGACAGGCGGGCATTAGAATTTGTCATCTAAGTTTTTGCCTGTGGCAGTGCAGTGGTAGATAAAGAATATTCCTGGAGTTTTTGACTTTCTCCCTCTCTCTGTACAGCTGGAATAAGATTTATGAGTATGCATTTAAAAATGTGTGCTAGTAGAGCCTGAGGGAAAAGTCACATATATAATTTATGGTGGGAAGGCATAAATAAAACCAAACAACTAACCTTGAAGTTTAATGTCTAGTAACTGCAAATATGTATGGGGAAAAAAAAAATCTTCAGTCTCACCCTCTTTTTGCTACAACCGTCCCCACTGATGCTATTGTCAGCTCAGTTACCTCTTTTTTACATTCTGTAAAGCCAGCGATACCTCACACATTCATGCAGACAACTTGTCCTTGAGGTATTCCAGGCTCAGCTATTGTGTGCATGTACTCAGGCAGTGGCCTGCTGAGCGGCCCTGTGGTTTTCATGGTTCTGTAGCAGCAGTTTTTTACATGACAGGGCTCTGCTCCCACACCGCACACTTCAGTGAACACAGGGGATGGGTCTGGCGCAGCTAGTACACAAGGTCCGCAGACCTCAGGAAAAGGTGGCTGGTGGCCCCTCACTGCATTCCCTGTGAGCGCTCGTGCTCCTAGCCCTCCTGCCCCATGCATCCTCTTGCCACTGTCCAACCTTCTGTACTCAGCTCCATAGGGCCTTTTTGTCTCCTCTTTAATAGGAACAGCCTTTCGCTGGAGTGGGAAGGCTGGAAGGGAGCCTCCCTTCCATGGTACTGTGGCGCTTTTGCCAGTGAGGATGCAGCAAGGAACAAAGCTATGACTTGCCTGCAGGCCAGCAGCCAGACTGAGCAGAGGTCTCAGCACTGGCCTTGCCTAACAGACTATGCAGATAGTTTGCTGCCTCTTTACATGCTTTGGTTCTTCCACAACCCCTCTGAGCTCTGGAGCAGGTTGCCCATAGAGGCTGACAAGTCTACTTCTCTGGACATTTTCAAGACTTACCTGGACATGATCCTGTGCCATGTGCTCTAAATGATCTTCAAAAGTCCCTTCCAACTTCAGTTGTTCTGTCATTCTTGTAGAGTGCTGCTGGATTTAATGAAATGGCAGCTCCAGCCTCCTCATATAAGAAGACAAGACCGGTGGAGGCAGGTGAGATGTTTGGGTGGGAGATGATAGGTCCCACATTCGCAGCGCAGTGGCGCGCTGGTGGGCATGTGTTGTAAGGGGGGTACAGTTAAGGTGCCCGAAGGCTGAAGGATGTGGTGCTGCAGGTTTGTCTGGGAGAGGCAGAGGTCGGAGTTTGCTCTGGTCATGCTGGGGTGGGAGGTGGGTGTGAGCCATTGGGGAGGCTTGGGCAGTGCTCTTTTCCACATCAGCTTCCAGTGGTGCCAGCAACCTGCGGTCACAGTTTGAAAACATGGCTAAATTGGCGGATGAGGAGAACAGGAGGCTAGTGGAAGAGGAGAAGATGAGGCGGCAGGCTCGAGAGCGCTGGGTGATTCGGCAGCAGGTGAGCCACAGGCATCTTCCTTGTCCCTCAGGCTTGCAAAACAGACCTTTCCTCAGGGAAGCATGGGTCATCTTTTTAGTTTGCTCTGGCAACCTCTTGCCTAAATTGTCTCCCCATACCTGCCAGGCACTGGCATTGAACTCCCTGGTGGCACTGCGTTTTTCCTCTTTGGACATGCAGACCAGCACCCGTCTGTATCAAATGATGACCCTCTGTGGTTTTGCCTAGGCTCCTCCTTGAATTTAGTGCTTGATAAATGCAGGACAAACACGATATTTGCAATATCCCCATTCTAGCAGTCTGCATTCAGGGTTTTCCAAACTGGAGGTGTCCAAACCCTCATGTTTACAAGATCTCCTTTTGCTTTGTGGTGTTGCTACATATAATGTGTGGATAGGAGCTGTCCATCATTCCTTTCTTGAGGCTATTTCCTGCAGACCACACAGTAGTTACCGTCCTAATAGTGTCCAGTTTGTAGGACAGGTCTGTGGGTGCTAGAATGGGCTTCAGCAGGAAGAGATGTCAACCTATCGCAAAGTGGCCATGTCAGGAATGGGAATGGGCATTGCTCTGAGTGTTGTTCAGTGGGATTGAGGGGCTCATGATGACTTTTTTTTCCATCAGGAAATCCAACAGAGAGAGGGCAGGGACCACAGAGAGGCAGCCCCTATTGCCATTCCAGCAAAGGTCCCCGAGAGAGCTGACAGAGAAGGAAATGTGCCACGAGGAGAGCAGGTGCTGTGGCAGGCTGGGTCAGCTGGAAGAGGAGCAGGCAGGAGGGATTGCCCTGGGCCAAGGGACTGTGCTCCATGGGGCAGCTGCGTGGGCAGGAGCAGGGCATGGCTGCAGTGGAGGAAGGAATGGGGTAGGGGAAAAATGGGACACATGGATGGGACACAGATGCGTAAGCACCTTACACTGTGCACATAGGTGGTATGTACTTAGTTGTATGTAACTCAAGTGATGAGTAGCAGCAATAGTGCTCATATGCTGAACTGATAGAGATGTCAGGACTGGAGAGGTTTTGTTACCTATTGATTTTTGGCAAGGTTTTTAAATGCCACCAGTGTTTGCATACCATTTGCATAAAATGCCCTCTGATCTTCTAGTTTTCTAGTTTTAGGAACACCCAGCTATAGAGGTTGTTTGTGTTTTTGCTGGCTACCAGCTCTAAACACAAGTATCATGCAGATACTCCATCTGCACCAGATAGCATCTGCAAGGTAGCAGGCTGCTTTGCACTGGGCAGTGTGCAGCCATGGGGGAACTGCTTGCAGTGGATATGCAAGCTGATTTTACTGTTAGTTGCTCACTTCACAGCAGAAAACAGGAATGGAGCAGGAGGAGGATATGCCACCCACATTGCCACCAAGGCCAGCAGGTCTGGCTGAGGAGCTGAGCAAGTCCCCCAGCCAGGATCAGCCCATCTACAGTTTGAGTTTGGATGGTGGGGACTATGAAGAGCTGCCAGAGTCCTCTGACTACTGTGACAGTACCAGCATGGGTGCTGACTATGAGGAGCTGCCAGAACCTTTAGGAAAGTTGGCTGCTAGCTATGACCATGGTGAGGATGGAGGTGAGGACTATGAGGAGATCCTCGCTGAGGAGCCCAGTCAGAGCCAGCCTTGCCCAGGTGAGTGTGGAGAGAAGAGCCTGTGCCTTGGGGAGCTCATTTTCTGTCTGCTCAGTACCTGCGATACGGGACAGACAGCAAAGGGTTTTTTTTATCGTGATGTCTCCATTGCCAGGGAGGCAAGCCCCATTCATGAGAACTTGTTTCTCTACCACCCCCTTGCCCCGCTCTGAGGTGCGACACCAACGGCACTGAGTCCTGGGCCAGGCACCACCTCCCTCTGCTGGAGTGGGGAAGGAGGGCTGCTGCTGGCCCTGAAGGAGCTGTCCTTGGAGTGATCCTCTTTTCCTTGGTGCAGTGTTTCCTAGGAAGGAACTGCTAGCCCCACCCTGGGGTCTTGGCCTTCCCTGTTGCTGACATACAGCTGGTTGCTCAAAACCCAACTGTGAGACCTGGTCTGACAACATGGACTGGGATGAGAGAGGTGCAGGTATTCGGGTAGGCATCTTCCAGGCTGTGATCAAATTGCACAGGCTGTTGTTGAGGGTCCTGTCACAACCTCACTGTGGGTGAAAAAGGGGGAGGCTGGAGTTAAGTCCAGCCTTTTTCTTTGGAGGAGGAACATGAAGTATCAGCTTAGACCGTCTCATCCTTTCTCCCTGAAGAAGTAGAGACAAGTCACACCTTTGAGTGATGAAAAACATCTCTCTAACAAGAATAAGCAAACCCTAACAGGATTTGGACATGGTTCTCCCTGAGACTGACAGCCGACAGGAGGGTAGCACAGACCAAATCTGTGTGATTGCTGTCAGCCTCTTTCTCACCTGGCTGCCCTCTCTTCTGCAGGGAAAACAGACTGTGTTTATGAAGTGGAGAGCCCCGGGACATGTGCAGTAGCTCTCTACGATTATCAAGGAGGTGCGTCTGTCGTCCAGGGTTTAAGAAAGGCGGTCAGCCTGCCAAGAGAGGCCCTGAGAGCTGCTCTCAGGTGTGGGAGAGATGGTGACACCATCAGTGGTCGTGGAAGTATTTCCACTCGGTCGTTTAAATCAAGGTGGTTGTTCCTCTTGGGAGGCAGAAGGAGACGTAGCTTGGGAATATGGAAGTTTCATCTTTCATCTGTGAAGTCTTAATCTTTCCTCTGCTGTATCCGTGCTGGTTTCAGGGAGAGGGCTTGAATGAAATGAACTTTTGAGTCCTGTCAGCCTGGGTGTTCTGTGTTCCCCTTGTGTGCGTGCGTGTTTGTGTATATGCACAAAACCCTCTCTCACAGAGCTTTCTTGCCCCTTCTCTTGCTTATGTATCTTCAGACTATGACGATTTTTCTGATCAATTTTGCAGATGGCGATGATGAGATTTCTTTTGATCCTGATGACACAATCACACACATCGAAATGGTAGATGAAGGCTGGTGGCGGGGACAATGCCGGGGCAAAGTAGGCCTCTTTCCAGCAAATTATGTGAAGCTTCTGCAATGAGACCAACATTGCCTGAGCAGCCTCCTTTCAAACTTCTGCTCCCTTCTGCTTCATCCTTTTACATCTTATTAGCCTAGTTTTGCTTATCCTGGTGGGTCTAATGAGAGAAGGACTAATGAGAAAACTGTCACTGTTTGAGAGAATGTTTTGGCCTATGCCGCAAATGTGTTCTGTTTCCCATACAGTCCTCATTATGAAGATGGGGTGGTTTGAAGAGTGTGTGGGTGAGATATAGGACATCTTTTCTTTATAGACTGTTCCAATTTTTCTGTTTCCGCATGCCAAACACTGAACTTGCAGGGGAAGTATGTTTATTCCTGTTCACAGCAGGGCAATTCAGAGAACACCAGCTCTAATCTAGTCAAGGCAAAAGGGACATGAATATTGGACCTTTCCTTTTAAATTGTCATTTGTCACCTTCATTTGAGCACCCTTCCTTGTTCTGGGAACTCAGTCCAGAAGTTACAGCTGTAGAGTAAGATACGCTGTCTCAAGCTCTGGACCTCTTACCTAGAGGTCAAGGGAAAACAGCAAGGTAAAAACTGAACTCATCTTTGATTCTACAGATGCAGGATTTGATTTCCACATCTGCAGTGCAAACCATCTTTGTACTGTGGGATAGAGGAACATGAGCCTTGCCCACCTGGGCAGATTTCAGGGCTGGGACCTGGGGCCATTTCACCCTCCTCATGAACTTTGCTGATTTTTCCTGCTTACAGATACAGGCTTGGCTGTATTGAGCTGCCCTATAAAATAGAAGAGGTGTGTGCTGGCTCATTGAAAATAAAGGACACTCTTGCTAAAGTAGCAGATAACTTATTTGGTTTTTCTCTGTGGGGCAAGAACATTGCTGGGTTGATGTGTCATTTCTGGGATAAAGTTCTAAAAAAGGGAAGGTCCAAAATAATTTCTGAGAATGATCCTGTAAAATCAGTCTTGGAGCAAGATTTAAAAGATTTCAAAAACTTTACTTAACAAAGAGCTAAAAGCCAATGTGGTCCCTGTCCAGGAATCCAGTCAGCGAGGAATATTCTGCTACTGTAATCCTTTCAGTCTAGCAATTGAATCTGAGCAACTGCCACTGGCTACAGGCAGCAGAATATTTCCAAGAGTGTGCTGTTATTGCTACTGTGTATTATTGCTATTGGGTGCTCTGACAAATAGTACAAGTAAGCATGAATAGTGGCCTTATGGCCTGTCTCAAGCGGACTTTGGCTCAAGGCTGCCTCCTGCACTCGTAGGTGCCACCTGCGTGTGGGGCTCCTGCTCTCGCAGACGAGCATGTCGCTCTCCCCAGGGCACTTTGAGCCCATGTGCTCAAGTCAGTCCCCTCTCATGTGCCCCTCATTTGTAGGCTCAGCTCCCTGTGCAGGGAGGAAGTTCCCTATTTCTAGCCCTTCTCCACAGCAGTTGGGGACTAAAGTTTGAGCACATGGGGAGCAAGGAGGAGGAAATAAGTGTGTGTAACTGTTCACTTTTCATGTGCAAAGCAATATTCAGTAGAAATCCTGTGCAAGCTGAAGCTCTTCCCTAAACCAGTAGATTCCAGGCCACTCGCTTGACCTCTCGCTGTTGCAGTTGGTTTTAATTTGGGGTGTGCAAATGTGCAATAGGGATTAATCCATTATATACGGAGTCAGCAGTAATGAGGGGCCTGTGAGAAGCTGCAGGAGCAGGTCCCTGCACAATGCCAGCAGCAGAGTGCCCTGCTTGGGTGCATTTTGCTTCCATGGAGTTGTTCTTGACCTTCCTGCAGCAGGGTAAGGCAAACTTCATGTGAGCACAGCACCAGTTCTCAGTGTTGGAGGCTGAGAAACATTATTGCATGATCAATGTCTGTAAGATCATGGTAAAGCTGCATTCAGGTAAGAAACTAGTATTTTCTAGTATGAATTTCCTAGAGGGTTTTTTTTTCTTGCAATAGATTTCCCAACAGTGTTTCACGCAGGCTGCCCTTTATTTTGTGATTTTCCTTCCATGAGGTCTCTCTCCAGAATGGGCTTTATTGGTGGGGGTTGGAGCACTGCTCTGTTACATGTCCTACATGAGACTCTTAAAGAAAGAGCATTTCCATATTTTTTTCCCATCAGAAATAGGTATGTGAAAATCAACAGGCCAGCCCAACACAAGGATTACACTTT